>AYEL01032498.1:0-65933 GCA_000484575.1 Olivierus martensii
ATAAATATAATATATATAAATATTTTCGTTTCAAGTAATCCACATCTAGTGCATCTGAATATCTTAAATGCATATATTAGTCTATTTTATAATTATTTCCATCATGTTTAAAATATATTATTATTCTAATAATGAAAGGAGAAAATCAAGAGATAAATAATATTTAATTCATAAAAATTTATTCTTTGCAGCATTGTTGAAATTATTGCAGAATTAGTTAAAAGCGCAACTTTAAAAAGCAGGAGTACAAAAGTTAACTACACGAAATACTTGCATATAAAAATATTTTTATGTTAAATTTGTAAGTAAATGAACACTATTGTAGAAATATCGATAAAAGAATGATTGATTTTTCAATTATCAATACAACACATCTGGAATCGGTCACTGTTATTACACATCTCTGACTATTCGTCGATAGGTTGCTGAATTAAAAAAAGAAAAATCGTATGATGGACGACTTCAATAGCATGGTCCTTCTCTATAGAACGCGGTCTTTTAATAAAGTCATTTAATTAAGAACCAACGTAGGATAACTCGACTAATAATTAACTACACTAGTTTAATTTTCTCTGGTAATGATGTTAAAGGTCTGGTAATGTTCCCTAGCGTGAAGAATAATCAAACTACACACATTCTATCTTGAACTTTTAGAATCAAATTTTATAACTGCAAAAATATTTTTTTAGTTTTATTTTTTTAAATATACTTTTTTTTATCATATTTAAGATAACTTTCTCGAAATAGATGCATTGGTCAGTTGCACCAAACCGTATGTGTTAAATTCGAACGTATTATCGTTCTGTAACGAGTCTTTCTTTATAGAGAAGTATGGGAGATTGGGGAGTTTCTGTTCTGGATTTAAGAGATAGAGGGTCTTAGAAGATATGGGTTCCTATCTCTCCCCAGATGAACCTAGATGTAAGGGATATAAAAGGGAAATTCCCCTGCGTTCTCGCAATTTGTGTCCTTCCAAAAGTTAGTTTATGCACTTAATTCTAATTATTTCTTCATCAAATACATTAAATAATATAATGCTTGGAATAAAAAAATTAATTATTATATATAAATTATAAATATTAATATCAAAAAAGTCTGTCGATTTATAGTTTATTATTATTATTATTATTCGATTTTTATCAAATGAATAAGTTTAATTCTTGCGTTTGTGCATTTTTAGTTGCAGTTTCTTTCAAGCATATAAATCATTTTCGTGCAGAAAAATGTTTAAAACGTGTCTGTTATTCTCGTAAGAGATTTGGAAGAAAAAGTTTTTGTGATTTAATAACAAACTGAATTTATTACCATCAAAATCCCGAAAGTGATGAAAAGATATAATACACACAAAAAATAAATTTTAAGGGATAAATTGGGATGAAGCTCTTCTTGGTTACGTGCTTTTTTTCCTTCTTCTTCTTTTTTTTAATATCAGAGGCTGAATTTTAGAGAAAATATCTGAACAATATAAAGGTAAGATATTGCAAAATTCTCGCAGCTGGAGGTAACGGCTATTTTACTGAGAACTTAGATCCGTCGTAAACGTTTTCACTTTTGCTGACTGGGCAAGTTTCGAGGTCAGTCTCCGTTCCTTTACGCCCCACTTCTCTGCAGCGACTTCTGGAAAACTGAAGAATACAGGCATGTTTGAATTGTATCTCCGCTTCACTGAATCTTCTTCCTCCGTCTTTTGCTTATAAGAGGAAGTTTCCTACTACGGAGATCGTGTTTGGCAGAGCGTGAATTACTCGTCGCTTGATCTGTATCAGTTACTCCTTTAGTACGATCAATCTGTTATACATGTAGATTCATGCGGACTGTATACGTCACTCGCCTACTTGATGTTTGCTTTTGCATTATTATGATGTATCTCCGGCTACGTGACCTACTTGTGTTTTTTTTTTCTTTGCAATCTCTAACATTTTTCTATCATCGTGAATGTTTACGATAACGACGTTTATAATTTAAAAAAAAAAAAATTTTTCCTTGTTTTCAGAACAAATAGGAGAAAATACACGGTACGAAAGCAATAATTAAATGGAAGAAAGGGGGAAGATAATAATAATAATCGAAGAGAAAAAAATTTAATGTATGGCAGAAAAAAACTGTTCGATTATTTGCCACTTTCAGTTTATCCACGTTCGACCTTGAATGGTTTACGTAGACAGGAGAGTAGCAATCAAATTACATCAAGTTGATGGAACCGACTTGATCTATTATAGCACGTACTAGCCGACGTCAATAAAAGTTAATTGGGACCAGCAACTTGCTTAGGTTTTTATTGAGCTCCCGGACATTAGGGGGGTCCCAGTGTGCCACACCAACGCGTAACACGCGTTTTGCAGCATTCCATTCTCTCGGGCTAATACACATGACAAGAGGAAATGAGATAAGACAGTACGTCGTGAATTTCCAGATTTGGTCAGTGCAAGGTCCTGCTGCTTATTCCCTGGACAATTGTGGCTCTACTGTTAGATCTACTAGAGATGCTATTTTCTCCTTGATTTTTATTACGCGAGGGGACTGACTCGTCTAATAGAAGTCGGTGACTGTGCATGAAATACTGAAAGTGTGACAATTTTAACTGGTAACCTGATTTGATGAGCTGTTTAGAGGAACTTGCACCATAAACCGTGTCAGCACCACGAGATAAATCCAATCTCATTAAATTATTCATTCTCTATTGCAACGTGTCAGTTAGATAAGTGAAACTAGTAAAATAGCTAGTTTATCGCGTAAAAGTAAACAAGTTCGAGAGAAAAATCTCTGCAGAGATATCAAACCATCGTATACTTTTTATAATAAAGCACGATACGGCGATATTAATAACAAAAATATAAAAAATACACATATAGGCCAATAGTATTTTAGTAATAGCATTAATAATGCAATGTTACTATAGTAGCATTTTTAAAATATATAATTAATCCGTGTAGAATAAGAATTATTTATTTAAACGTTTTTCCCCTCCCTGCTGCGAATAAAGTAAACATTGAAATTCATGACATGCAAAATTTCATTCTGTGTCAATTGAATCTGCACGTTCATGTCAACTTTTCTAACACGTTTATGTGATAAATGTCAACATTTCGAAAGAATAGTTGGCATGCTACTTTACGCTATTTATCTTCACGTCCAAAACATCAGAAATTTTATTGTAATTAATATTTTAATTCCGTAAAAATGCTGTTTAAATGGGATCGTTTCGAATATCTAATCCAGTTTTAACTTCTTAACGTGTCAAAGAATCGCATCTCGACATCTTGATATTAAAAATTAAAACACATTTATTAATTTTGATTATTTTTCCAAAAGTTGTTTATGAGATAATCGAACAGAAATATTTAAAGAAAATTTTCTAGAAAGCTAATTTAAAAGAGGGACAGAAAAATATAATCTAGACATTTTTAATTAAACTTTACTCCTTGTAATGACAGTTATTCGTACAATATTTCGGTGCAATCTCTAAAGTTATCATTAAAACTATTAAGTTATTTCTCATCGTCAGTTCTTTATCCGTTTAAACACTATCAAACTCCAGTTTAATATTGGAAAAAGTATAAGTTATGCTTTATATCATCTCATCGTGTTTAAATAGCAGTTTTATGGCTAACATAACCGACCCGCATCGCTCTTAAATATCATTAACTCCTTCTAAATGCCAAATTAGAATATAAATGCCCGTCCGAAATTAGATTTTTTCTCGACTTTAATCAGTCATTTGCTTTTTTTTTTTTTCCAAAAAAGTAACAGTATCGCATCCGATCCATCCTAGTCATTTTAGTAAATGACGATCATCACATCACTTCTATTCATATCCTTTTATTGAGTACCCATTTTTATCAGGACCACACATTGTAATCTGTCTTCTGAACAATCGATTATTATCGAACACTCTTTACCAAACTCGACAGTTTTATCTCTAGAAAGAACTTGGGTGAATGTCATGTGAGAAATAGCTTCAGTTCGTTGGCGATAATCTTTCTGAAGGAGAAGGAGAAGAAGAAGAAAAAAAGAACCTTTCTGCGGATGTTACGTAATCGAAATTTGATGGTTAGTTCCTTTACTATGGAGTGGATCCTTTCATTGATTTTCCTTCTACATCGAAATTTCTCGTTTTATTAATATTTGAACGACTTAAAATATTTTATGATTGGCTTCTTGAGTAATGTTGATGATGATATTTTTATCTTAAACTGTTAACAACTTCGAGCCGTTCACGAACGTAATTATTCTTTTGGTGCAGTTGCAGTGTCGAAGAGATTAATCTGATCGAGATATAATATCGAGCCGTCTAATTTTATCGATTTAAAAACTGAAAAATTTATGTTTAAAATTTACTAAACTTCATCTACTAAAGATAGTGAAGAATTAATTGCTTGGATTTAAAATATTAGCTTGTATATAAAAATAAAACTGAGTAATTTGAATTTGTATAAGCTGTGCTTCTGTTTGACTAGAAAAAAGCTGATAGCAGTTTAGAATAAATATATATTTTTTATAGTTCAAAATCAAAAAGCAATATCTAACAATCGATTTAACAAAATTAATCATCCCTCGGCCCAAAATAACCATAACCATTAAGTTAATTACATCAGTTATTGCACCAATTTCGAATTAATGCACTACCAAGCGTAGCCTTATGGAGTGTGAGTGTGTGTTGTGTGAGATACAACTTCTAAGTCTTATTTTTTTTTTTCCTTCTTCCTTCCTTCCGAACTGATTTTATGACTTCTTTTTCTTAATAAATGGTGCAGAAGTATTGTGTATTATGGTAATGATGTTTTGTCTTTTATTGAATGAGTATGCAGTTTCTCCCTCTTCTAATTTTCATATTTCACTCATCCTTCTAGAATGATGGATCTTATCTTTTGTAAATTAACCAAGTGCGACCGATGAAGCGATTTCATTTGTCGAATTTGCATCATAATTAGCTTAGATAAGTTAAGATTTACTTCTTTTGTTAGTATGGTAGTTTGTGGAAACGGTCTTTAAATTTTAGTGCAGTGTCTTGCGAAGTAATAAAACTTTTCCCACTAAATTAAAAATAAGTTTATGCACCGATGACGATCTATGCTAACAAATCCATCATTTCCAATTTGTTACTGTGTGGCGTCAGTGAGGAAAGGAAGCATTATTACATCTACAGTAATAAAATATTTATTTTAAAAATAACATTAATCGTTATAATTAACTAAATCAAAAAAACAATAAAAATGTTAATATAGTTCTTATATTAAAAATCAGGCTATTTTATTATTGTAATAGCATAATATATTTCTGCAGACATTGCGAGTATATTATTGTGTACGAAAATTCTATTGCAATAAGCATTTTCATATTATATTGCTTATATAGTAACAAACTATTTATTAATGTAATAGCAGCTTTACAATCCCAACTTGTGATATTGTTACTTCATATGCATCACGAAAAATAATCATTATATCTGAATCGATTTTTTTTAACAGTTAAAAAAAACGAAACCATTTTAAAACATATGCTATTGCAGTAACAAACCGTATTATGAATTACATTAATATCTTAATGCATTTCAAGATCTCACTATGTATTACAATAATTGTTCCATTAGATTTATAGACTCTGCTTATTACTAAAGTAGCATAGTCTACATTTAAATATAAAAGATTACAAAAGTAAAATCTTTTTATTTGCAGTTTATTTTCTTATATTTGAGTGTTGGTAATCCCGATCACGTATATTTTTAATTCGAATAGTTTGAAAAGACTTGTGATCCCAAAGGTATCAAAATCGGAAACTCTTTAAACAATTACACTAAGTGCTCTAGCTTAGGATAAAATATCACCTTGTCGACTCCAAACTTACTTTTAATTGGATTGATCACGATGTTATTTGACGGAAGTAGTAAAAAAAAAGAAGAGAAGGAAATCTACAAAGGATACTTATTTGTTAATTTAATTCTTCCACCTTACTAACATTGACTGCCAAGTTAATTTATTAGTATAAATTATTGCAACAGCCGATTTTAAATACTTCTTGTGCTACTACAGAGATGGAAGATTTAAATCCAAACTTTTATATAAATTTCCACTAATTAAATTTTGCCAATGCCTATCGGTTTTTAATTAATATTAGCTTATCGGCTCCACCCAAAATTATAAGCGTATTAAATTTTCGAAATTTTTAAATAATTTAATTGATAATTTTATGCTTACTTTGTTTCAAACCATGTTACCATTTTTGTTCTTGACTACAGCACGACTCCACCCAATTGAGATAGTTCACCTTACGCTCTCGCCCCTTTGCTTAATTATTAAACTAATTAGCGTGATAATTCTATTTTAGTAACAACATACCGGAGCATTTTTTATAGTCAAAATTCCACGATTAGTTTTTTTTAATGGAGCGATTATTTTTCGATTACTACTACTTCTTTATGTTGTTTAAAACTGTACATAACGACCTGAAAATGGTATATAAGTACAAGAAAACTGTGCAAATTTTTATTATACACATATATAGTAGTTTGCTTAAATCTGTGGCATACTGCAGCACATTTTGGAAATTTGGAAACTATAATTTCTGGCCTTTTCTCCCATTTCGGTAATTCTGCAGTAGTTAAGCAGTTTAAACGCTAAGAGGGCTAATTATAAACATTATAATTAGCTCCCTGTTCGTTTTAAGATAGACAGTAATGTTTAAAAGCACAGAAAGATATCATTATAGTACAATCAGGTCGGTAATTAATAGTTAATTAATAGTACAATGAAATTTTGGCCGCTATAGTTTCATTATCTACACTCTAATACATTTACAATGAGTTTGCAAGGCGAGTCCCCGAAAATTAACTTGCTTGCATGTCTTTATTATGTGCATGATGCATTGCACGTATAGTAGTAATGTGCAAGAAAATTCCTTTAAGTTGCTATGAAGTTTCGGATATTAATCTAAGGAAACTACAACAACAGCAGCAACATTTGGGAATATCGCAAACAATGACGCTGAAAAATGGATACCATTTTGGCACCGAAGAAAATATTAAAGAAAATGCATTTAGTGTAACAGAAGTTATCATTTCTATGAATTTTTTTTTTGTTTTTAGATTATTTAATGGCAAATGCTGTTACAGTAATAAATAATATTCAACGTAATGTTGATCTTGAAGTATAATTATGTTAGTTTACGTCAAATAATAATTTTTTAATTAAAAAATAATATTTAACGATTTTTACAATATATAACGCATACTAATACAGTTTTAATTGAATTAGATTAAGTCTGCATTTTAGTTTAAACATAAAGTTTGATATATGTAATATTTTGGGTACCGAACTACCATAGTAACAATTCCTTTATTATACCTATAACACGAAAGGAATGGTGTATGTAGTTACATTACTCCACGCTGTAATAATATTATGTAATATGTACACTGACATTATCTCACCAAAATGCTATTATGTCAACAATAAACTTTAAACGTAAGAATCGATTTTTTTCGAGATTATATGAAGATTTTAATGTATAGAATGTAGTTTATTTTGTACGTAATTCGGATCTCTGTTGTGTACGACGTTTGTGACGAACTAATGAATATAAAGATCGATATATCGGAGCGTAATCCGTTGTGAAAGATTATTGTAGCATGTTACAGAAATTACTTTAATTACACATCTATGCGATATTGACTACCGACTAATTACCATGATGGGATTGCCTTTGCGTACTACATTGGCAACATATAAATTCTCCAAGGATCGTATCACAGATAAGATTTCTTGATTAATTACTGAATGGGAGCAATATATTAAAATGCTATCGCATTAATAATTTTACGTGTTTGATGTTATCGTTTCCAGTTTCAAAATTCCTTAAATGTCACTTATCGGATATCTATCTTATACAACTACTTGCTAATATTTGTTGATATAGTAGCATTAATGACTTTATATTGGTACGGTAATTTTGTTTTTATTACATTATGATGTTATTGTAGTAGCATGAATTATTGTTTTGCTCGACTACTTGCTAATATTTGTTGATATGGTAGCATTAATGACTTTATATTGGTACCGTAATTTTGTTTTTATTACATTATGATGTTATTGTAGTAGCATGAATTATTGTTTTGCTCCTTGTTACTACGTTACTAGACCAATGGATAAACGTTTAATTAAAAACGATCTAACATAATTTAGTGAACTGTAATTTCATCTATTTTAATACTAAAATAGTAACAAATTTAAAATATTTCCTTAAATAATGAGATTTTACGATGCTTAAAAGTATTAAATTTAATAATGCAATAGCATTAAAACGCTGCTGCTACTAACCAAACAGTTATTACTTTAATAGCATGTGCATATATAGAGAGAAAATATTTGCATATTTTTTTAAGAAACACATTTTCTATAATCATCCTTAAGATCTTCTGTATGTTGGTAAATGTTAAAAAATTGGATAAAAAAATTATTGATATTAAAAAAAAAGGTTATTTGATGTAAAACATTTACTTTTCACGTTTTTAGTAACACGAAAACAATAAATTCCACTTTGTAATATTTATTCCATTAGCAGCATCTGCCAAATTCCTTTTTGGTGTTTAACAGAATTTTAATCGCAATAAGCAAATTTATTATTTTTACAATTTCCATTAAAAACGTTTACGTCAAAACTTAAATTTTCATATTTATTATTTTATTCAAAAAAAAAAATTAATAATTTTTTATTTTATTTTATGGTTTTTGTACTTGGAATGGCTATGTTGTTTAATAACTACTATTTGCAAAGCAAGTGTAAATATTAGAAAAAAGAAAGAAAAAATTTCTCCCATTAAAAATCAGTATTTGCTGTTGTTTAATAATTTCAATAAAACATTCTTTGCATTATTTGTATGCAGTTCCTACATTCAAATTAAATCTGGTTCAAAACTATCAAAAGGATATTTTTGTTACAAAAGGATTGAGAAAAGACTGCTGTATAGCTTCTATGCCGTTTAAAATTTACATAACAAGCATTACACACTTGGAAGAAAAAATGTCGACCAATGGGAATTGATGTAAATGGAATTCATTTGTTCAAACTGCAATTTGCTGATGACCAAGTGCTTCTATCTTAAAATAAAGATGATCTTGAATATATGACGAGGAAGTTAAGTGAAGAATATTACAAATGGGAATTATCTATGAATGTCAGTAAGACAAAATATTTGTGTGTGGATGATATAGAAAGAACACTACAATTAGAAGATGGCAGAATGATTACCAGTTGCCAGGAATACATGTATCTGGGAGTTAAAATTACTCAGGATGGTAAGGATACTTTAGATATAATAAACAGACTTGCTCAGGGAAGAAAGGCCATCAAATGCTTAAATGGTATATGGTAGAGTAGGTCCATAAACAAAACCTGTGAGTGAACTATTTACAGAACTATTGTAAAAAGTATTTTACTTTATAGTGCTGAGACCTGGACATTTAGGGAGGCAGAGAAGAGAAAACTAATGACAGTGGAGATGGATGTACTATGACGATCTTGTCCATTGTCAAGAAGACAAAGTTCTGATTAAACAAATAAGAAACAGGATGAAAAATCCAAAAACTATGCTGAGAGATATTCAACACAGACAACTAATTTGCTTTGACTGTGTAAAGAGAATGGCTGCAGAACAACTTCCACTAATTACTATGAAATTTATTCCAGAATCTAAAAGAAAACAAGGTCACTGCGAAAAACTTGGTATGCTGGAATTAAAACTGCAATGAGTGATTTTGGAGTGGATGAGGAATGGCGTCTGGATCAAGAGAAATGGAAAGAATCCCTGGAATCGGAAAGCGATGACAAACGCTAAAAAAACAAATATATATACATACATATATAGATTGTACATTCTTTGCATTATGATGATAATCATAATTATTCATCATCATCATCATCTTCAAAAACCAATGATAATGTATGATCATCTGTCATTTTATACTGCTTTTCATCCTACTGGATCAATGTCCATCATTTCTACTTAATGTTATAAAAATCTATTAGTTATAAATTTGTCAATAAAGAAAAACTTCAAAATTTTGAATATTCATCAGTTTTAAAATGAATGACAGAATTAATCATAATTCAAGGTCAACTTTAATGGTCTGATTATCTATTAAATCTCATAAAAATCAGTTAATTGTTCAAAAATTATTAGAATAACCTACATAAATTTGAAAGTTTCCAAAATCATAAAAATCTATTACAAATCAGCTTTTAAATATTTATGCGATTAAAGCCTTCCTAGAAAATGTTAATAAATCAGAGATGACGTTACTATTAACTACCATTAAAAATAATATAATGTGTTCCCAAGCTCAAAAAATTCCAATCATTTTTCATTGAAATAAAAGCTGAAAAAAATTTATTTAAATACATAAATAATGACAAAATTACTTCAATAAATAGTGTTAATTGTTATAAACATCCTAAAAACATAATTTTTTAAGGAAAATTCATAATAAAAAACTTGCTGCTGGCCTGAACTATTATGCAAACTTCCATTCATGGGAGTGTATTATCATACAGATGATGCTGTATATCTGGGTCATTCCATGTCAAAGGGACCAATATTGAAAAGTGTCCCCACTCGACCATCTCCACTATCACCATTCGTGAAGAATACATCAACTGGATTTAGATGAACTTAAGAACTTTTTTCATATTTTCATTCAAATTGTTAGTGGTAAAGTTAAAGAGAGCGAACAATATAAGATGCATGTATTTTGAAATATAAAAGAATACAATATTTTGCACTGTCGTATTTTATAAAATTTTGATGATTATCAAACTTTGATGATATTGAATCTGGACGAAGAGTAGACATATGACGTTATAAAAGAAAGTTTCGATAAATGTTGCAGAAAAATAATTATCTTAAAGAATGAAATTTGTAGGTGTAAAAAGTTGAAGAAGCGTTTGCAAAAGAAAGCTCAGAGAAAAAAGAAATGAATTCTATATGATATTTAAAGCTTTGTGAGTATTAATACTTACCAAACTTAATAATTCTGAAATATCATTGAAGTAAGTAAATTTTATGTTTTTTCATTAATGAAAATATTGATTAATTAATGAATTGGACTAAGAATATCAATTATAATTTAATATTTCACGCAAAAAAATCTTTCTTTAATATAAAAGTATTTATAATTTACCATATCAGAATGACTCAATTTTCTATTTAAAAGTAATTAGGAGACAAATAATTCAGTATATAACTTTTTTTAAAATATATATTATCAATTATCACAATCATGTGCTTAAAAATTTGAAAAAAATTAATGTTCTTTTTTTAATAATTTTCTTAATGTTAAGTTGTCTCCGTGACAACTAAAAAAAATTTTAAAAAATTCTTTCTTAACTTCCTGCATTTTTTCAGATTATATACTGTAAGTATATTAAAGTATAATGCATGTAAAGAAAGTAGTTTTAGGGATAATAGTCATTATTTTTCTTTCTTTTTTAATTTTTCTGTTTAATTATTGTCTGTAAGTTTTAGTTTTTAAGTGTATAAAAATTCTTTCTTAACTTCCTGCATTTTTTCATGATTTTTTCAGATTATATACTCTAAGTATATTAAAGTATAATGCATGTAAAGAAAGTAGCTTTAGGGATAATAGTCATTATTGTTCTTTCTTTTTTAATTTTTCTGTTTAATTATTGTCTGTAAGTTTTAGTTTTTAAGTGTGTTAAATAAAAATAAAATTTTAGATAGTATGGTATGAAACATATTATAAAGTTCAATAATTCAAAAAAAAAGAATATAAATCGTCAAAGAAACAATATTAATATAAAATTTTATAGAAGAATTGCCGATTTCTGCAATGCAAAAGAGAAATTGCAAATTCCTTAATTAAACAGTTAGATACTTTTAAAAACGATACAATTTTTAATTTATCAACTGTTTCAACTGAACAATTTTCTGATTCTTTAAGTGAGTTCAGATCCGTTATCCATTACTATTAGCTGACAAAATGAATATGAACGAAATAATCTGTATTCACAACATGATAAGAACGGAGCGTTAAAAAAGATAAATGAAGAATGAAAATTTATTAAATGGATCTGAAAATACCTGAAAAATCAAGAAATACAAAACTGGAAATCGATCTTGAATCTCCAAGTAGAAACATTTACTATGCAATTGTACGCTGTCAATAGCTATCATATGATGAGAGACATCAGAAATAGTTCCAAAGAATATATTTTTATACGTCGGAAAATCATCAGAAATACTTCGTTGATTGCTAACTTTGTGTGTTATCTTTTAAATGCTAAATTACTAAACAACGAAATTTTAATCAAAACAAACTACCCCGCCTTATAGTAGTTACAAAAATTGCCACTGGACGTCTATTCATATTTTTAATGGATATTTATGAAGTATATTTATGAAGTATATTTATTTAATGGATATTTTTTGCAGGATTTTTATACGTTGATGAGCATTGAGGCACACAACAATTGTTTTTACTTTTCAAAACTTGCAAATAATCTATTGTGAACTCAAATCAAAACAAACTACCCCGCCTTATAGTAGTTACAAAAATTGCCACTGGACGTCTATTCTGTCGCTTTGCTTCCCGAATAGGAATTAGAGAAAAACGACTAGCAAAGAGATCTATAAGTTTATTTATGATTCTAGGATCGTAATGCTGTCATCCAGCTCTTATTTTATGGAAAACTTTAAAAAATTTTTCTATCAGCAAATATTTAAGTGAAAGTTTATATTTAAACACAAATCATCAGAATTTTATGTATTGTCATTCGGATATCGGTCTCTAATATCTTTCAATATGATGAGAGACATCAGAAATAGTTCCAAAAAATATATTTTTATACGTCGGAAAATCATCAGAAATACTTCGTTGATTGCTAACTTTGTGTGTTATCTTTTAAATGCTAAATTACTAATCAACGAAATTTTACGAAAATTTTTGGATCTGATTAAAAAAAGTTTTAAGTTATCGACAGAAAGTTAGTGAAGTTTAATTTAATAATCTCAAGGTAAAAAATCCAAACTAAAGTGTTTTTTTTTTTTTAATTTAATTTATAAAAGAAAATAAGAAAATAACTCCTAATTCAGAACATTATAATGAATTTGGCTATCGGCAATTTAGATAACAATTATCGCGATGTAAGATGTTATCCTGCTCCAGATACCATTAATCCTTGCGAAGATATTATGGGAAATGTTAGTTTAAGAGTGGCTTCTGGTTTGTATTAACAGACCCCGTGTTGGGAAATTTAGCTTTAGAAATATCTCATCACGTGTGAACGTTATAAATTTTTGGATTTAGCAAACTTCACGTTATACATTATTCTGTTTATTAAAATATTTCTTTGCTTGCAATGAAAAGTTATAAATATTAATATATAAAGCCATGGCTATGAGATCTTCAATCATTCATAGTGATTATGAATGATTCTTAACGCGATTTTAATAAACAAATGTGATAATCAGAGGAATTAGAGAAAAGGACTACATTAAGATCTGCAGTTTTAAAGAAGGTGAAATTTAGCTTATGTAATAAATATTACTGATTTATATGGAGACTAATCGCTACTAAACTTTTTTATTTAAAATTGTCATTTTAAGACATTCTAAAAAAAATAGATTATATATAAATACGTTTCTTTCTGTCTTAAATAGTATGTTTATCATTTTCGCCAATATAAAGTATTTTATTTAACTTCTGCTTGTGATATGTATAAAAATGAAACTAAATTCTACTCTTTTCAACAACAGAAACAAACGTATAGTATATTCTATACTCGCAGGATAGATACGGATCATTAAAATTAAATAGTGTGCATCATTAAATTACTGTGTATATTAAACACGAAAATAAATTCTACTCTTTTCAACAACAGAAATAAACGTATAGTATATTCTATAGTCGCAGGACAGGTACGGATCATTAAAACTAAATAGTGTGCATCATTAAATTAGTGTGTATATTAAACATATATCAATAAATTTTAGTATATTAAGTTATAATATTATTCGGATATTAATTAAATTTTCTTATTCCAAATGTGATAATCAGAGGAATTAGAGAAAAGGACTACATTAAGATCTGCAGTTTTAAAGAAGGTGAAATTTAGCTTATGTAATAAATATTACTGATTTATATGGAGACTAATCGCTACTAAACTTTTTTATTTAAAATTGTCATTTTAAGACATTCTAAAAAAATAGATTATATATAAACACGTTTCTTTCTGTCTTAAATAGTATGATTATCATTTTTGCCAATATAAAGTATTTTATTTAACTTCTGCTTGTGATATGTATAAAAACGAAAATAAATTCTACTCTTTTCAACAACAGAAATAAACGTATAGTATATTCTATAGTCGCAGGACAGGTACGGATCATTAAAACTAAATAGTGTGCATCATTAAATTAGTGTGTATATTAAACATATATCAATAAATTTTAGTATATTAAGTTATAATATTATTCGGTTATATACGGTTAAATAAAATGTTATCTTTAAAATAATATACAACTATAATATCATTTAATTTTATATCATCAATTACAAATGATATATTTTTATTTTATTTATTTAAAAAAAACCCTACAAAAACGGGTGACCTCCACAAAACACAAATCCGTAGTAAACACAAAACCCACACAAATCACAAATCCGTAGTAATCCGCTGTATATATAGAGAAAACATTGTAAAAATAACTATAATACCATTTAATATTATATCATCAATTACAAATGATAATAAATTTTTATTTTATTTATTTAAAAAAACACCCTACAAAAAACGGATGACCCCCCACAAAACACATCCGTAGTAAACACAAATCCCACACAAATCACAAATCCGTAGTAATCCGCTGTATATATAGAGAAAACATTGTAAAAATATTGCAAAAAATACAGTATTGCACTGATTTATCTTTCAATATATTTGCAAACTTTACACAATCAAAAAATAGTGCAACTCGAGAAGAAGATTGTGTTAAGATTTTTTTATTCCAAAATCCAACCTTGAGGTCCACGTCCGGGGAGACGGGCAACATTCTGGATTCTTCCAGAACGGCTAATAAGGCAATGGTGTGTAGGGGGTTGAATTTCTCGCCTAATATCATTTAATTTTATATCATCAATTACAAATGATATATTTTTATTTTATTTATTTAAAAAAAACCCTACAAAAACGGGTGACCTCCACAAAACACAAATCCGTAGTAAACAAAAATCCCACACAAATCACAAATCCGTAGTAATCCGCTGTATATATAGAGAAAAAAATTGTAAAAAATACAGTATTGTACTGATTTATGTTTTCATATATTTGCGAACTTTACATAATCAAAAAATAGTGCAACTCGAGAAGAAGATTGTATTAAGATTTTCTTATTCCAAAATCCAACCTTGCGGTCCACGTCCGGGGAGACGGGCAACGTTCTGGATTCTTCCATGCAGGACCTTCCGCCGTTGTATCAAAGTCTCAGTGGTGAGTTGTGTTCAGTTGTATGAGTGGTACTCTGTACTGCCTTATCTCGGCTATAGTTTTGGTTGCTTCAGCAACTCCGGGCGCAAGGGGTTGAGGTAGAAAGATCTTCTGCCCGGCAGGCCTGCTGAACCAGTGTGGCCCCCTTGCTGAAGTGGCGCAGAGGTGGGGTTCCCTTCCCCGCCGACAGCTCAGGCGATGATTAAAGCCGAGTTCCATCTCGCAGAAGGATCCCGGTGTAGCGTAGGGGGGTAAAGGGGGCACTTTGCTAGGGGCAGCAAAATCCCTATCCGGGATCGTCTTAATGTTAAATTAACATTAAGACGACTAGAGTAGATTCAACTTCCCAAAAACAGTGAAGCTGAAAACGTCCGTAGCAATATTTTGCGCAGTAGCTACCTACTGCGACTGCGCAAATTATATGCCCCACTACTAATGTTGAACATCGATAAAATCATCGAAAGATAACATCGATGTTAGAAAATATCGGTTACAAAAACATCGATGTTTTTTTTTGTGCATTGTCAGTAATAGTTGCATTGACGTATTCTTCATTTATTTCCCAATATTTTATCAACTGCTTTAGTTTATTAGCTAGATACTACCTAATATACCTTTCTATCAATATAAAAACATCCAATGCTATATTGCATTAATTATTTTCCTCATCTATAAAGTGATCTATTAAGCTGACGTAATTCCTCTCCTGGATGTGTTGTCTATAAATCAGTTGTCAATAAGCAAAATTTCTGTTTGAGCTGTTGTTTGATTTTGGATACCATATTACTATATTTATTGGAAATTAATCTTTTAATCATTGGTCGGGAAGGAATTTTGTACAAAGATGCTATTTTTTTTACAAAATGTTGAAAACCTTCACGATTCAAATCAGCGGCGGCTCGTGGATGATTTTTGTGGGAGGGCTGGAAAAAAAGTGGAAAGAGATAAGACACAAGTATATACATGCTAAAATACATAGTGCGGACTGCAATGTTTGCAGCCCACGATATACATATCACAAAAACGTATATCACGGGTTACTCCACCTGTTCAGTACATTGACTATGCGGTGTGACTCAGTCTGCACTGACTGCAGCCCTGATGAGTACGCAATCGCACTGACTCATACAATACATACATACAGAGCGCCTATCCAGGTACCTAGTGCCTACAATTCAAAAATAAATATACTACGAACGGAAAATATGTTTTTGTAAAATAATTGTATAGTAATGTAATAGCTATAATAATTTTAAAATGTCTTCATTTTGGTGGGAGGGCTGCAGCACTGCAGCCCTTATGGGCGAGCCGCCGCTGATTCAAATATACAATGGCTTATTGTCTTTACATACCATAAATATAAGTTTGATTTACACCTTATTTTCTGCTGATTCACCTGATTTGAACTCCACAATGCTCCTAAATGTCTTAGAAATTTTTCTTTGTTTTCCTGGGAGAGATTGTGACAATGGTGCTTCGTCGGTGTCTCGATAAGATTTTACTTCCTTCTGCAAGTCTTTCTGAATTTCAAGAAGTTGTGGATGTTTGCTTTTAAGATGACACCTTAAATTCGTGGTATTACCACTAGTTTTCAGTTCTTTTGAATAATATATATGCAAGTTGCAGATTTACTTTTATTTTTAGCTAAATGTTGTCACAGAAAGGTTTTCGGAGCCACAAAGGTATAAAATAACTTTAAAAAATAAAAAAAGAAACCGAAAGCGTTTCGAATATTAATTAAATGATAATAATAGTGTCTCACGTGACAAATGCAAGCATAAAATGAATATTTCCAGATGAATTGTTCGATTTTCCTAATGCAAAACTAAAAAATTAAATAAAATCATCACCAATTATAAAAAATTTCATTTATAAAAATATTTTGTAATATTACTTAACCCAAACGTCAATTCTACTACATAAACAGAAAAAACATTGAACATCGATACCAAAACACCGATGTTCAACACTACCCACTACTCTCCATAAACTGTTGTCTTTTAACTACATGTGCATAACTGCTTGAGTATCTTAAAACAGTTTGGATTCGCAAATTTCGTTCTTTGTCGATGTATATTTCCTTAAATGTGAGATCAGCAAGTGTCAACTTTCCAAACTACCAAATACAACTTTCCAAATATAAGTACCTTACTTACCTAAAGTAAGGAGACAGGCAGTGGCGCGTTATCCTATGGGCAAAAAGGGCAATTGCCTAGGGCCTCCATCAACAAACCAACTACAACTTTCCAAATATAAGTACCTTACTTACCTAAAGTAAGGAGACACAGGCAGTGGCGCGTTATCCTATGGGCAAAAAGGGCAATTGCCTAGGGCCTCCATCAACAGGGGGCACCAAAATTCCCAAATCAATATTCTATAAACTTATTTTTGTAGTAAAAATATCGAAAATTAAATTAATGTTCCATACTGAGGATCCTAGATTGCATGTGTGACGCAGTAGTTTAAACTATAAAAATTAATCAATTCAATTGGGGAAAGTTTAACTGTAAATGATACTTTAGATTGGAGGGGAGACGGAAGAATTTTATAACTGTCAAACAAACCATAAACAATGCCTTGAGAGAAGAAACAATGACTAAATTACAAACAGCTGCAAGATCCAAGTTTGGAGATCTGAGGAAAAACAATATTGTAAAATATCCTGTCAATAAGGTCCACCTGCCAATCCCAGTGGAAGAGAGGAGTTGCAACTTGACCAAATAGGGTCATAAATGAGTTCAAACCTCTCTCTCTACTGATATGATTGGTTAGACCAAAAACAAAAATATAAAGGGACAGCTGAACACACACACTCGCCCTCTCTCATTCGCTGAGTAACTCTTCATCATTATTATTGTTGCATTTTTGATACATCCAGAATTATTTTAAAGGAAAGAAGAAAAAGAAGAAACTCTTTTAAGATGTTTCTGGGTCAGATGCAAAATCTCCCTTTTTTTATGGGAATTTTCTATTTTTTAAATTTATTAGTTTTGCTTCTTTCATTTTATGTTCTGAAATTGGGATAGAATAATGGATTTCTGAAAATACATGTTTATAATTTTGATATTTTCAAAGATTCATTATTCCCATTGGTTTTTTTAGTTTGATTAGTGCGGTTTTGATATATGTAGTGTATTGCGAGGATTTATTAACCGCATTAATCAAGAGATTCCTGTATTAGAATTCAAAACGTGTTTCACAATTAAATTTTGTTTTCTAGTTTGTAAGAATTTTAAATTTTGGAGAAAAAATCTTTTTGCAGCTTAATATTTTCCTCGCTCTAGAAAATTTTATCTTTATAATATTATCGTATTTTGTGGGGGGAGGGGCGGCATATTTGGCATCTGCCCCGGGCGGCAGAAACCTACGCTACGCCACTGCTGTAGTGCCAATAGGCGGAGCAGGGCCATGTTGCCTTTTTAGGAGCAAAGTCACAGTTATAAATGAGCCCCCTTCACGGGTGTGGGTACAGCCCGTGGTTGGAACTCGCACCCCCTTAGTAATCTCCCTGCTTGGAAAGGGTACGTAAAATATGAAAAAAATTATATACACAGTACTCATAATTGTTTTTATAGATTTTTCCTTCGAATTTATGGATTATTAATTAACATTTCTAAAACAAAGTCACGAAAACAATGTGTTGTTAGTTCTTGGCTTGTTATAGTTTCCAACAGTTACAACGTTTCTTCAATATCTAATGCCATTCTACGGTTTTCAACTTTGAAAAATATACAGTATATCATACAAAAATAGTTATCCTAGTATCTTCATGTGGAATAAAATAACGATTTAAGTCGATTGATAATTTAAGTCTATATATATACATATATTTTATGCCTTTTTTAATTAAGGTATTTCTATTTGTAAATGTAAGTGACACGAAGTTTAATTAAATTTTATAGATTACAGACACGAAGGACACTGTTTTAAAACTGTGGTTAAGGTAACGAACCGGTTGTTAAATTATTTGAATCCCACTACTGGAATAAATTATGTTTATTAAAATAATGCGAAATAGGAGATGACTTTGGAAGGATTAAAACTTCAATTCCAATAGATTAACGTTTATTAAAAAATATGTCAAGTGCCATATTATCCGATTTTTCAGATAGTTATAGCAACAGCTAAAAAGTAACACGCTTTATTATTCAGAAACAAAAACACACACACACACACCTTTAACACTTAAACCGAAATAAATATTCACTTACTGGTTAGTTTTCTTACTGAATGGAAAGTGGCGTCATCTGTTGACTAAAAAATACCAAAAAAATATGGAAATGGATAATATATAAAAATTACGAAATTGTACTGTATCTGATAATTTGTATTCTATCTGCATTAGGTAATTGTATCAATATCTATTACTGCTAAAGTAATATTATTGTTACATCACGCTTAATTTTATATTCGACACAAAATAACCTTTTTTGTATTTATATTACAATTACAGTATTAAAATTTTTTATGAAAATTAAATAATATCGATAGTCACTGAATATTTACAGTTGAAATTCACGTTAGTGATAAGAATTTGGTGTATGCATATAACTTATATGGCTTTTTTCTATTGTTTCTGATCATCATATACAGTATACAATACTGCACCTTCGTTTAATGTTAGTTTAAATATCGAAGCTTTCACGATCCTTTTATCCACTCTGCTATCCTAATTAGTTACCAATGTTTTGAAATTGAAATCAATAGATTTTAAGCACTCTTGAATTTTCAAAAAAAATCTACAGTAATTTCATTCTAAATTTATCTAAAAAATGGATAAAAATAGCAAATATAATCCATATGTATCATCTTATAAATATCTGATCTATATTATAGATTAGATATTGAATTAGTTACAGCATAGTCAGTTTTAGGTGCATTATATTTGGAAATATACATATATACATCTGTGAGTCCCGTATTCATCTATCACATCTTTATTTGTGATACTGTATATGGATCAACATATTGTGAAGTGGCGCTATCTGTTGATAAAAAAATGTATCCAGTCGATAATCGAGCGCATCAAGATTTTTCATATTAAGCGTATAATTTAGGCTGGCCATTTTCTACTCGTGCCAATCCGAAACAAGAAAAAATTCAATTGAAAGTAAATTTAAACTTATAACAGTTTCTAGCCTGTGAATGTTTTATTTTCGTATTTGTATACAGGATGGACATAATTAAACTTCCCTTATTCAGAGCCTTCTATAATTCAATCTAATAACTGGAATGGTACCAAATTTGATAGGGAGACTAATTAGGACATACTCAGCAGAATTTCGCAAAAAGTGTTTAGTCAAAAAAAGCCGCCGATAGGGGAAATATAGCACTGTTGTAGCCATCGATCTAGTAAGCCTATGGAATAAGCCAATGCTTTTTACTCTTACCAAGTGATCATTCGGCTGAAGAGAACTTAGGAGTGAGTTTAATTTGTGTTAGAAATATATTTCTACCATGAATTAATTAAGTTCTATATCGCGGAAAATTTTCATGAAGGATTCAGATAGCCAGATTTGACACGCTTTGATTTCCACCCAGAAACTCGGATTTCCAAATAAATTTTCAAATGGAATTTCCATCACGTTGGAAAATTTACTTAGTACTCAACAAAGTTGAAAGTGGTTTTATCTGTTAAAAAGAGAGGTCTATATAGGTTCCATCCGCCATCGGGCTGGCTTTTCCATTTTGTAATCAATCAATCATAGGGAAGAGACGTAGTTGAAATTTATTAAAAAATTCAATTGTTTGTAATATATTAGGTTTTATCTGTTAAAAAGAGAGGTCTATATAAGGTCCATCCGCCATCGGGCTGGCTTTTCCATTTTGTAATCAATCAGTCATAGGGAAGAGACGTAGTTGAAATTTATTAAAAAATTCAATTGTTTGTAATATATTACAATGATTAGCTTAATTAAACTACTATAGAAAACTGGTGGACTTTTTAATTTTGCGTTTTCAAAGATAACGTTACATTTAAACGTGATTAAAATTTAATTTTATATTTTCATTAGACCATTTCATTTGGCTAACAAGTAAGTTTAAAACTGGAAATGTGATCTGCAGAACTGCGTCGGTAATTATTTTAGAATTTCAAATTTTTTTATTTAAATAAGGATATATTTAATATCATAAATTCATAATTTATATAACAATTAAAATATATTAATTATTTAATTAAATTAAAAAATGCTGTTTTTGTTTTTTGTTAATATAGATTATGAAAATTATGAAATGATATTAATTTTTCTAATATTTAAAAAAAATATTAAATTCTCATGAAATGCAAAAATATATATTTATAAAATGTATTTTTGTCGATTATGTAATTTATTTTGATAAATCTTTGACATCATATATACTTAAGACACTCTAGCTTTATGATTGGACAGCTGTTGGGCGGAGGTTAGTTACAATTATGTGAAAACAAGACTGTGGTTTGGCATTGGTGTGGTTGTCAGCTGTTGAGGTAGATGATGTCCGATAACAAGAAAGTAGACGAAAGACATACTTTAACTACTACTCTGTTTGGATTTTTGAACAAATTTGCTTACGGTGCTGGAGTTTTAGGTAGTGCATATTTACTCGGATCTTTCGGCTGGAGTCCCGCTTGGTTGATCTTCGGAATTGCAGGATGGGTGGCCAGACAGAACTATTTACGTGAGAAAGAAATTAAGGTGGCTATTAATAGGGCATCGATTGCCGATGAAAAAGGCGTAATCCTAGCAAGATTAGGAGATTTACCCTCTTGGGTAAGTCCCCTTGGATTAATTTTTTTTCTCATCATCGTTAAGATTAGGTGTATTTTTCTCAGCATTATTTATCACATATTGTTTATCTAACATATGACATTTGAATTTAGAAGGGGGATCTGATATATTTCTTAGTTTTATTTAATTTTCATGTTGAACGAATGAATTACAATAAAATAAGAAAACCCCAATATTCGCAGAGGTTTACGGTTTTTGAAAAATAAATCGCGAATATGAATTTAATTTAAAATTAAGAATTTATGGAAGAAAATGGTTTTAGTTCTGTTCAGTAATATTTTTTCTTTTTTTCCTATTATTTTTAGATTTAAATTATACGCGTTTCAAATATTATATAAAAGGTATATAAAAATATATAATTTTTTAATAAATGATTTTCTTGATTTTCTTTCTCATAATATTTTTATCTACACAGCAAATAGTTTTTCAGTAGCCAAAATATTAAATACACAATCGATTCAGGCCTTATAGACCTGCAGTATCTCATAATATTTTTATCTACACAGCAAATAAAGTTTTTCAGTAGCCAAAATATTAAATACACAATCGATTCAGGCCTTATAGACCTGCAGTAGCACTTACTTATATACCATTTAATTCAATTTTCTAAATGTCTTAAAATCCCTTATTTTCACATAGGAACACTAGCATATTCAATTCCTTTAGTGTTTACAAATGACACAACAACAGTCCAATCAATACTTCAGTATGCAAAATTAGGTAATAATCAAACTGATCTGCCTATAGAGAGTGTGTTGCATTGCGAATTACATCCAGAGCTGCCTTAGCAGCATAAATAATGTTTTAACTGAAAACCTGTGTCTCACTTTTTTCATAATTAACTTCAGGCAAGAACTGAACATAGCTATCATAGATGTGTCGTGTTGAAAATTGCAATGCTACCGCATCTAACTCTGACAGCTCTGTATGTAGTTCGCAACACAATGCACTCTCAACAGATAGATCAGTTCGACTGTTACCAAATATTAGATGTTGACTAATAAGCGGCTTTCAAAGACATAGAGAGACATATATGGTAAGTGTAAATCAGAGAGAATAATTATATATCCAGATTTTATTTCGTACATCTTCATAACTGATCTTCATCAGTCTTTAGCCAACTGATTAAAAATGATCTGTTGGCTAAAGACCAGATGAAGCAGTTCCCATCTGAATCATCAGAGAATCAAAGTTTAAATCTTCATTCTACATCTAGATTTTGCAAGAGGTATCAAAATTAACATGCAATAACAAGTTTCTATCACATTATTACACTTGAACAAAATCGGTACAGTAATAACTGTTTGTTTAGCTATTCGTTTGTAAATACTGAAGAGGGCTTGAAAGCCTGTAAATACTGAAGAGCCGAAAGTGCTTTATTTAATAAAAGTGTTGTGAATTTTTGTGAGCATATTACTTTCCCTGCTCAGTGAGTTGATTTATAATTAAAAATCATTTTTAATTTAATAAATAAGCTTATTGTTGTGTGTGAATTTTGCTTCCCAAACAAAACTTTGTTTATACAAGAGATATTTGGATTTGATTAGTTAAATCCACTTCTATAAACAACTGAGTTCTGCTGCTTCTAATTTAAGCTAATATAAATTAAATTATAATAATGAATTAGTTTTAATTGTATCCAGTTAAACTCTATCTTAAATCCATTCTTCAACAAGAAAGTTGAACTAACCTGGTGTTCATATGTAAATACTGTCTGTTCAGCTTAGCCGCGACCAGTGGCCTAGCTAGGGGAGGGCGACGGGGGCGGCCTGTTTGGGGATGACACCCGACCGTGAAAAAAATAAATTCCAGTAGGTAGAATATTGCCACAAAAATTATTTACACACATACACACTGTCTGTTGTTTTTATTTTCGTACCTAGCTCTTTAACTATTGCTCGGTTGGGGATTTCCCTGAAATAGCTGTTGCTTGTTGCCTGTGTCATTTCTCATTTCTTTTGCAAATTGTGATTGACGTGAATTGTTATTTGTTATTTTAATAACAAATAACAATTAACGTCAATCACAATTTTAATAACTGTAGTGCGACTGTCGCACTACAGTTATTTATGACAATTTGCGTATCAGTTGCTTCGTGTGTGAGGAGTTTCAGCAAACTAAAATTACTTAAAAATTTCTTGCGGGCAACAATAACACAAACGAGACTTAACAATATTGGCATATTAACAAAGAACATGAGGCAACACAAAATATAAATTTTGAAGATGTAATTTCCAAGTTTGCAGCTGTTAAAGCTAGAAAGAAGAGATTTTAAGTGTTTGTACACAATATGTATATGAGAGTATATTAATTCTACTCTCATTCTTCTTTTGCCATACCCAACTTTCACTTTCATACGTCAATGTGAAAGAATAAAACAATACTATTATCATCATAATATTGTAACTTGATTCTTAATTATTAATGACTCTCATTTGTATTAATTAAATAAAATCATACTGTATGTTTATCAGATTTTTATTAATTTTAACAGTTTTCATTCTTGGGGTGATACCATTGATATCCGCACTGGGTGCCACCCATGCTAGCTACGCCACTGGCCGTGATCATCGACACAAGTATGTGTGCACTAATTGAATGAGTCCAGTGACAAAATAGGGATGACAGCTTCTCACATGGATGTTTTCAAACGCAAGATAACTGAAGTTGAATGGAAGTTTATTGTAATGTTGAATTCTAAATGATTAGTTTCGACGTTGGAAATAGTATATTTAACAGAACTTAATATAATATTAATTCAATAATTTTCATCTAATAAAATACTCTCCCTTTTGCATTTGGACTTATCCACCTTAGCTAGGCGTGGCTTTCGTTCATGGACAGTAAGTCCATTATGGACTCTGAAATGGCTGCTGCCAAATATATCCTTAAGAAATCTTTTAAGGGATAAATATGATAATTTAGTTATAGTAACATAATTAAACTAGCTTAACTTAATTTAACAGAATTCCAGGATTGGTCTTGTGAAATGCTTTGGTTTTTTTATTTAGAGGAGCTAGAATTGAACTCTGTAGCATATCTCTAAGTTTATAAAAGTAAATCTAGGCTTGGCCATTGATCCCATCTTCTAAAGTCTAGCTGACCTTATCATAGGTATGAGCATCTATAACTGGACCTAGATAACCACTTAGTAATTAGAATAATGATTGGTTAATGGAATTAAAACCCAATCTAAAAATGATTTATAAGATAGTTTAATCATAACTTTGAATAAGTAAATTTAATTAAAATAATTTTTCGGCATTTGATATGTAAATTTATTCACAATAAAATATTTAAGTTTTCCTCAACTTATACAACAATGCTGTTTCATGTCTAAATTTTAGAAAATTTTAAAAAACTCTTAAGAATTTTAACATATTACAATAGCAGAATGTTCTATGCAAAGACATTAATGTTAAACTATGCAGTTCTTTAACATAATAAAGCAGTGTGGCAGTGCTTATATTAAAAAACCCTATTTTATAATTGGAATATTTTTATTCATATCTGTAAAATAAGAAACTTCTAATCAATTTAATTATGGCATATATTATACAATATAGTATATGTAATGGTTTTAGTACTAAATGCATTGTATCAATAATTTGAGTTACAAATTTTTAAAATTATTAAAAGAATTATGTTTGTAATTTTAAATATTGTCTTTATAGTAGTTCTTCATTCCTCATGTTGGGATTACGTTTCTGAAAATGATGACATTAATTGACTTTAAATGATATTAAGTGAAACCAAAATCCCGATTGATCTAGCATATAAATTTTCCAAGGGATGAGTTCCTAATTTGATCTGAGCTTTCTGATTGGAAAGCTCAGATCAAAAAATATTTGCACGTAGTCAATCTGGCCAAATGTTCTGTGTGCTGTATAATTTAATTATTATAGTGTTCACAGATAATATATATTTGAACTAATGCTCATATAAAATATGATTACTTTTTTCCTAAAATTATAGGTTTCACCTCATTTCCTTTCTATTAGGAAGGAAATAGGGCTTTTTTCATTTAACTTCTCTTAAAATTTTTAATTTTTTAATTTAATTTACTTTTGCTGTTGACATAATAGTGAAAATATGTTAAATGAGGACCCACTGTACTGAGTTTATATAAGTATATGTATTACACAAACTCTTCGAGCAGGGAAAAACTCATTATCTTCAAACTAAACTCCTTTATTAAAGTACTTTCGGTTCTATCGAGCCCTCATCAGTATAACATTACAAACTAGTAACTTAGAATAAACAACAAATTACAGTTATTTATTCAAATATACATTCTAAACAATCAAACATTCTAAAAAAGTTTTTATTATTCAAAGAGTTCCTTCCATGTTCACTAGTCTCTGTATGTCATTCTTCTTTAATATACTTGCACTGCATATTTTGGAAATAAATTCACAATAATAATAACTCATATGCTGGTGGTGTTATCACTCTCTCTACTTTTAAGGGCCCTTCCATAACACTTGTGTTGTCTTCCTTTTATTCTTGAAGTACTCCCAAGTTAAGCTATCTTCTCAGGTTCGTTGTAATTGATAACATTTTTCTCAGATGATTTTTCTAGTAAAAATTTCAATAGCTTCTGCCACTCTTAGCTTCTTGGAATATTCTGTTACACTTACCACTCTAATCTGGTCCCATTTGGCTGTAGCATCAAAGTTTATTAATCTCTGCAACAAGGCTGTATTACTCTTCGACATTTCCTGATCTGTCCTATGTTCTTGCACCCTTTTCTTAACAGAATCCGGTAGTGGATCTTATATATATTTCTTCCCTAGCAGTATCATTATTATCTATATTAATTTCATAAACCCTGGCATATTCACGAGATTCCACTTATCTTTATCATTCCTCCTCATATTAAAAATGGTGTTCATTCTCCTAAATGTTGTTCTTTTACTGGCTGCCCTCTCCATCTTTTTTCTTATATTTCATAAAGAAAAGATTAGCTTCCATGATATATGGAATGTTATCTTTTTTATTCTTGTTTTTAGTGCCCTCCGAGGTACTTATTTTTCTGTTTTTCTTGTTCAGATTTCTCCACATTTTCATTATCTTATTGCAATGGTATCCATGTACAAGCCTGATTTACAATCCATTTTAGTTCTTGGGCACTTTCCCAGGTTCTACAGTGTGTAAATATTCTATTGAGCAGTGCCCTAAACGACGTCATTTTTATGTGCCATGGTTCTTTCAACGTTCTATGTATAAATAAAGGTACATATGTAACCTTCCTATACATCCACGTTTGGTATTCTCCTCTAACAATTTTTATTTTTACGTCTAGATAGCTTATTTCTATTTCATTCTTTCATTTTCTTTAACTTAAGTCCCAAGCTATTATCTTCAAAAATATCCTCTATATTCAGTTGATTTAAGTTTTTTCTTTTATTATTATTAGATTGTCGCTGTATCTTTGATAGAGCTTTACTGTCAGAAGCGAAGTTTGAAAAACCTTATTTTCTTTTTTCCTTTATGAAGCATAAGAAAAAGATGGAGAGGTCGGCCAGTTCCCAGAATCCACGAATGTCAGAATAAGCAGAATCCCATGAATTTGCCAGGGTTTATGAAATTAATATAGATAATAATTATACCGCTAGGGAAGAAATATATATAGGATCCACTACCAGATCTGTAAAGAAAAGAGTGCAAGAACATAGGACAGATTAGGAAATGTCGAAGAGTAACACAGTCTTGTTGCAGAGATTGATAAACTTTGATGCTACAGCCAAGTGAGACTGGACTAGAAAGATGGGAAAAGCTGGAGAGGGCAGTTATTCTTTTACCAAAGAATAACATTTATAAGGATGAACACTGTTTTTAATATGACAAGGAACGATAAAGATATGCGCAATCCCATGAATATGCCAGGGTTTATGAAATAATATAGATAATAATGATACTGCTAGGGAAGAAATATATATAGGATCCACTACTGGATTCTGTTAAGAAAAGGGTGCAAGAACATAGGACAGATCAGGAAAAGTTGATGTGTAGCATATCCTTGTCGCAGAGATTGATAAACTTCGATGCTACAGCTAAGTGGGACCAGATTAGAGTGATAAGTGTAATAGAAGATCCCAAGAAGCTAAGAGTCACAGAAGCTATTGAAATTTTTACTAAAAAATTGTCCAGGAAAAATGTTATCAATTACAATGAACCTGAGAAGATTAACTTAGTATGGGAGTACTGCGAGAATAAAAGGAAGACAACACAAGTGTTAAGGAAGGGCCAGTTTAATCAAAAAGAATATAATTTAATTACAGTAGAGTCTTATTTATCAAGGAATGTGGACCAAGGCAGCTTAGCATTATGAATATACAGTTATTATATTTTCAGGTTAGATATACTTATTAAATATACAGACAGGCCTTGATTAGTGCAAATAATGGGTTACATGAATTTCTCGCACTATTCAAAATATTAACTATATGTAAAATATGGTAATTGGTTCTTGTTTTGTGAGATTCTGGCCATTAGCCAACCTCATGATGAATAACTACAATACTAACTGTTTAAGAAGTATTCATTTTCATATTTTACATTGTTGTTCATCATCTAAATTAATAACTTACCAGGAATTGCATCTCATACCATCATCAAACCAAATGCCAAATTGAAACCAAAATAATAATCAATTTTTAATCGATCAAAAATCTTTACGATAAAAAAACTGAATAACAGTAATGTTAAATAGCTAACGGCAAAAAAGCCCATCTTTCTGGTGTTTAACCCCTTCAAAGATCAAGTGACTGTTCTTGGACTGTTCCTCATTTGGTTTTACTAACTGAAAATTAACGGTAATTTGTTAATTGACATCATAATCTGGTTTTACTAACCGAAAATTAACGGTAATTTGTTAATTGACATCAGTTAGGTTTTACTAACCGAAAATTAACGGTAATTTGTTAATTGACATCATAGGAGGAGACGGAGCTTTGTTAGTAAGACTGGTCTATGCTTACAACTCGCGGGACGGACCTTTGTTAGTAAGACTGGTCTATGCTTACAACTCACATTAATGAATATTTGCTCGCACTAAGTGAAAAACGGTATCATTTTTATAAGTCGCACTAATCGAATATCCTAACAAGTAAGTGAAAAATGGTATCATTTTTATAAGTCAAATTATTCAAACTCGCACTAATCGAGGCCTACCTGTATTATAATGGCTTTTCTTGTATAAGTTAGAAGATGAACGATAATTCATTTTTAATCTTTTTTTAATTTTTGTAATAAAACAGTTGTGAATAAAATTAAAATTGCTTTATTGTATAATTTAAAACATTTAATTTTATTTACAACTGTTTTATTATGAAAATTAAAATTGACATCACCTCTGATAATATGGAATCTACTATAATTTTATGTGACTTCTGATAAAATTTTTTAGAATTAATAGTAAGGAATATCCATAACTTTTGCTATTCTAATAAAAATAATATAACAACATTATTTTATTAATAATAGTTTTTTTTTTTTTATCTCATTATTTTGTTAACAAATAGTAAATTATGTAATTTATAAAATTTTTGATGTATATCAAATAAACAAACATTCTGTTATATAGAATTTTAAAAAACAAAAGCATAATTGAATGATTCATTCTAAATTATAATTATTAATTATAAATCTTGATTATTACATATTATATAAAGATACACAATATAAATTACGTGTACAATGTAGAAAAATAAACTCACCAGGACCAAATTTAAACAAAATTATATGTAATCAGTAAAACTATTTTTAAATGTAGTCTCCCTTCAATTACAAATTATTTGTAATTAAAGAAGAACTACATCTGAAAGTACTTTTATTGGTGGAAGATAATTTTGTTTAAATTTGGTCCTGGTAAGTGAGTTTATTTATCTATACAAAATGGTATTATAGTGTCAAGTTTTATTACAAAAAATACTTATAAATAGTTAAATTTGTTTACTACTAAAATTGTACAACAAAAATATATAAAAATATAGTTCAAGCTAATTTAAATTTGAATTTAAAATTAATTAATTATAATTTATTCAGTTAAATTTAATTTCCATATGAATATAGGCCTATATATGATATATCTGCATTTATAAAACTTAAAAGCAATTATTTATTAAGCTGCAAACTGTAAATTGCACATATTATCTATATAGTTATAAATTGTAATATTTGGATAAAAGGAAATTACCAGAATGATTACAGAAAATTATTATTGTAGTAATTATTAATTTTTACTACAGTATTATAGAATATATTGTATTATATAATGTAATATATACTGTATATATGGTTGAGATAAAATTATGCTATCCCAAAAAAGTTTTTTTAAATTGTTGAAGTCTCTCAAATTAAAGGTCAAACTTTTTTAAGTATATAATAATTAGAATGTGCAAATTTTAAAACTAATGCAGAAAATATTCATCCAAATTATGAAATAATTATTGATTTTCGAAATATATAAGGTAAATGAGCTAGTTTGTCAAGATACAATTATTCTAGATAGGAAGTAGCAGTAATAAATAAAAATCTGTTATAAACATATGGCATTAAATATGAGTTTCATTATGAAATAAATTGTTGCTAAATCTGTTAGGGAGTAGACTTGAAATATCTGTCACTGATAAAATGGTTTTAATTATGCAATAATAGCATAATTGCTAATACTATATGGTATATTGTGTTCTGACTATTATTTTTTTATTTAATGAATAAATGATATAAAAAAAATACCGTAGATTTGTGTTTTAGCATATGATTGCTTAAAGTTAGTTCATATATATATAGGGGCATTACTGTGTGTGTGTGTACGTGTGTGTACGTGTGTGTACGTGTGTGTACGTGTGTGTACGTGTGTGTGTGTACGTGTGTACGTGTGTGTGTGTGTACGTGTGTGTGTGTGTGTGTGTACGTGTACGTGTGTGTGTACGTGTGTACGTGTACGTGTGTGTGTGTGTGTACGTGTGTGTGTGTGTGTACGTGTGTGTGTGTACATGGCAGTAATGCCCTGACATACATAAATTCAGAGATACGTAACTCTCATCCTGCCTCCTTGCCCTTGTTTGTTTCGTAATTACATAGTGCATATATCGGTATGTATTTTTTCATTTACTTATTTGTTGATTAAGTGTCTTTAATTAGAGCTACATATTATAAACTTTTATAATTTATTGTTTTCTTGGTAATAAAGATTTAGTTAAGAACCTAATACATATGTACCTGAAATTAGATATGGAAATTTATAGGTAACCTGACTTACATAATTTTCAACAAACATTATACTTCCCAGTCCTACCTATTATGTAACTCTGGGGTGTTACTGTATATAAAAAAGAAAAAATGGTTGAATTCTTAGCATTTTCAGATTTACTCACATTTGTCAGAAAGCAATATTAAAATTATTTCAGAATATATTTTAAAATAATTTAAATACATAAAGCATTTATTCTTTATAAATATATTGCATAATATGATAGATTATTCATGTAAGATTTACTTATTTTTACATAAATATTAATTTAATTAGTGAATTAAAATATAACAGCACAAATTCAAGCGAAAGATTGATATATTTAATTTCGCTTGAACTTGTGCTGTTATATTTTAATTATCTTATAAGAAGTGGAAAGTATTTGGAACTTTATTTGAAGTAAAAGTAATTTAATTATTTAAATAAAAACTAAAACTAAAAAGAAATTTATTAGAAATTAATTTGATAGTAATATTATAATAGATTTTAAATAGAACATACTTTGAGATTTTTCTTTAGTTCTTTGCAATGCTAAATTTAGCTATTTTGTCATCTGAGGCAACATTAGAAAATGGAATCTTCTCTTTTCTTCAATCATGCACATTAATATATAAACATATCTAATATTTTGGAACTACAAATTTAATGATATTAAATACATAGTCACTGAGAAACATACAAAAATCTTTATTTGTTTTTTTAAAGCAGCAAATAGTTAACAAAATAACCTACTACCAAAAAATATATATATAATAGATATACCAGTAATACAAACGAACTCTAGTTCATACTTATTATATTAAATATAGTTTTTCTTGCTTTCAATGAGGCAAAATCATTAATAATTAGTTATCAATTAAAGAGTTTAATTTGCACTGGTCTCTCTCTCCCTTGATAAGTAAATAAATTAGAAAAATTAGAAAAATACACCATTATGTCTTTGTAAACTGACTCTACAACACAAAATATTGTCAAGATAAATATAATTAAGCCTGTGTGTGAAATTACAACTGCATTTTCATGCTCTTTCATAATTTTCACCCTAAGACAACTGCCTTGCTTGCCTCACCCTAGATCCGACACTGATTCTTTGTTTAAAAAAATAATAATATTAGAAATGGTATTATTATTAAGTATATGCTTAAGAGATTTTTTCTTAAATAAAAGCAAACAGTAAGCCAAATAAGTAAGATAAATCATTTATTCAAAAACGTTTTCAGCTATCCACGTAGCCTGCCTCAGTTGTAATTGATATTTATTTTTTGGAAAGACAGTAAAGTTGAACAAATGATGATCAAAAAACTATCTAAATTAGTAAATATCTCCTAATGAAAACTTATATAGAATTAAACTATAATTTAATAATTGATTAAATTTAAATCAAAATGGAACATTCAAGAAATAAATGAATTATAATTTAATTTTATGAAATAAAAATTTGTTTTAGCTTGAGGTTGAACCAGAGAATTGTTAATTATAGATTTTTCTAACTATATTGCTAAATTAAAGACATTTATGACATCATTAAAGAAATTTATTTTTACTTTCTAACAAATTGAGGCTTGCAAATGAAATTCAAAATATAAATTACTAATCACAATCATAAAATTAATAATTTTGCACTATAAAAATATGTGTGAAGATTTTTTTATTTTATATATTGAATCCTTTGAAAGATGGAACAAATCATATTTGAAATATTTAATTATCATTTAGAATTTATAAATGTATATTTATAAATTCATAAAAACACCAGAATTTATTGAAAAGAAAATAAATAGTAAAATAGATTTGAATATATTTATCATTAGTAAATTTGATTGTTTTACACTTCAGAATTAAAATAATGCATATTTTTTACCTAACAGTGAGAGGCCCGTACGGCCTGAAGACAATGTTGACAGGCGTTAGCCTAAAGAGCGGTGAGAGACACGCGTAAGGACGGGTAATGAGAGTCAGCAGATAGAACAGAGACGACATTTAACAAAGACAACTTCCTTTAATTATGAGAGAGAGTTCTTTATACATTTTTCTCTTAACAAAGAGAAGTACCTGTAACAAAATTCCAGAGTAGGTGACAATGTTCTCATTGGAGTTGAACACAGACACTAACAGTCTTTAGTCCCAAATATTTTTAAAGTCTTTAGTCTTTGACACTTGTTGTTGAACTGAAGCTACTAATATTCAAAGAAGTCATGGAAGGCCTTTGCTCCTGGATTATCCTTCTCGCAACTCAGGAGAGGAGATAGGTGCAGATTTGAAGATACTTCCCGGTCGGGGACAAAGCTGGGTCCTTATCAGAAATTCCGAGAAGCTCGTCACGTATGGGTGGAAAGGCGGCTTGGACGGAAATAATTAAATTTACACTAGGAAATAGAGAAATGTAGGAAACAAATAACTTCCAAAATGGTGGAAAGTAATTGGTCAGGCCAATGTGGCCGTAGAGCTAATGGTAGACAGGTAGGACAAGTGTAGAAGAGTACCAAGCGCCAGTCAAGGGCGGTGCGGGCTCTTAAATAACCGTGACCTTTCTGACCCTTATTCCTGGGCTGAGAACCAAGATGCTTACATTCTTCTCAGAGTGTTCACCGACCCAGGTGTCGGATTCGCAACTGAACGTCGGACATCTGATGTAAACATTCTCCGTGATTTATTGTTATGGTGGACGAAGTTCGCGAGTTATTCAAACTGCAACTCGAACTGTTGTCATATTTCTTTTCCTGTTTGTTTTAATAAAACTTCTCCCCTTTCCTTGGAATTTCCCCGATTCTGTCTCCGTTCAGTGGGGCTAATTCATGACCCCCACAATAGAACAAAATAATAAATAATTATTGTTCAGAAATAATTGTTTATATTGCAGTTACTGCTGATCATACAATACTAAATAATAATAATTTTTATTATTTTACTTGCTAAAGATTCAAATTTATTTTTATAAAATTCACAAGAAATCACAACAAGCACTTGAAGCAGGATAAAAAACTAATTTATTATTAGATATATATAATATGCACTACATATACTAATAATACATATATGTAGTGCATATTATATATATCTAATAATAAATTAGTTTTTTATCCTGCTTCAAGTGCTTGTTGTGATTTCTTGTGTTAGTAGAAGCAGCAGAACTCAGTTGTTTATATTTATAAAATTCATTTGAAAAATCAATATTTGAATAGAAAAATTTTATTTACTAAATAAATAAATATAATAATGTTCAGAAATATTTTTTGTGGTATGTATATTTTTTAAAAATTAGAATAAATTAATGTAAAATGCAAAACCCTTTAGCAATCAAAAACTTTATTCAGAAATGTTTTTTGACTGCTAAAGGGCTTTGTTTTTTTGTTTTGTGCAGTCTTGGTGAACTTTTATCATTTATTAGAATTAAACTACCAGTAGGTACCTCTTATTTATTTTTACAAGTTAGGCTTTTGTGTTATTTAGAATTACCCAAAATGTTATTCTTTTTGTACAAACGTAATTTAGATATACAATGCTTCATGCATAAGTAAGATGTATTAGCATCTTATTTTTATACAAAAAAAAAGATCAAATTATATTTTTATCAATACTGTTAAAATACTTTAACATCAATAGATAAAATGGCTTTGACTTTCTAGTATCAAGAACTGACCTGAAATTTTTATATTGAAATTAATGGGAAATGAGTTTCTGGTTTACAAATTATTACCTAATAAACAAGTTTTAAGATTGATTGATTTCTTTATAAATCAAGAGAAATCTTTATTCAATTAATAAATAATAATAATAATAATAGGCAATTGATAGATATATTTCTGACTTATGATGACATCAATTTATGATCCAGATCAGCAGTGCACAAACTATTTTCATTTCCGACCTCCCGTTTTGTGTAAAATTTTGTCACAACCCCTGGATAGACAGTAGATATTATTATTCGTCAACAATATCAACAAAGCTGCAACAAAAATGGCCACCACTAAATATCAGACCAACCCAAGTTGCATATGAATCCCACCAGAGAGCAGTAGAGGGCATCTCAAATTGACAATTATCATTTATCACTATATCTGTTCATCTGCCGGTTGCTGAAGTATAAGTATTAGGTACTAATACAGACAATTGTTTTCGTAAGAAAATATAGTTCTATTTTTATAAATAATATAATTTCATTTCACTATTTTACCGGTACCTGATACTTATTGAAGAAAAGCCTTATATTTTTTATTATCAAATAAATTTCTTTGAATTTGGTAACCCACTAAAATTTTCTTCTGACCCCTTCTGGGGGTTGTGACCCATGGTTTGCACACCACTGATCTAAATAATTTGTAATGAATCTTAAGTTGAGGATTATATATATAAGTAATTTTAGCATTTATTGCTTTATAGTTATTACTATCAATTATATATATATATAATTAATTAAAAATTACTAAATTATATAAATATTTTTTTTCCCTAAGGTTTTTTTCCCTGATATAGAAAGAGCAGAATGGATAAATAAAGTAAGGCATATTTTATACATAATATATCATAATTTTAATATTTATTGGCCATATTATTAAATGTATACTACATTAAGAACTATTATATAAAAATAGAAATTTTCTTTGCATCTTTCTGTATTGTAGTAGCACAAGACTACAGAAATTACTTTATTTGACAAATGTTTTCAACCCTCTTTCAGGGTCATCATCAGGTCTAATACAAAAATCGGTAAATAATTTGTAAAACAGATTAAAAAGCCTATAATGTTTAGAACTAGTAGGTGGCATATCTTTCTCCGATTTGCACATCACACATTAATGTCAGAGATATTTTATATTTTAATGTTTTTATCTGCTTTTATGTTTATTCTTGTATTTTAATTATTGTCCATAATATGTGCATTATATTAATATTTATATATTTCAAACTTAACTTTTTTATGCTATAGAAGTATTTTGTGATTGTGAGTTTGAATGGCAAATTTTAAGATATCAATTGGAACCTTTTAAAAGTCTGTTATATGTTTTGGTTATTCAAATTCAATTCAAATATTAACTTCATTTTAGACACCCTCATTGATAGGTGTTTACAGCCTATCAATGAGGGTGTAAACTACCTGATCATATGCCATTTTTTCACTGTGCATGTGCACAGTGAAAAAATGGCATATGATATACTGCAACAAGGAGGATAAAAAAATCTATTTTATAAATATACATTTGTCTTATAACAGTTTGTATTAGACTTGAAGGAAATGTTTGTTAAATAAAGTAATTTCCACAGTCTTGTGCTAGTTTTGAATTTACTGTTTAATAGAAAATTATTCTAAAAATAAAAAATTTGTATTTTGGCTAATATATAAGATAATTTTAAAGAATATTATATTTCATTTAAAAATAATTTATAACTTTCTGTTCTATCTCCTATCAGATAATGTTCTTGTCAATAAAACGTTTTTATCAATGTACATAAATTTATTGGAAATATTGTTGGAAGCCAATTTTTTTATAACTATCTTTGATTTAAAACATTATCTATTAAGATTTCATTCTAAAAATTGTGATTTTTTTTTTTTTTTCTGTTTCACTTGAGATAAATGTTTTCCTCTTGCAGAATTATTCTTGTAAATTAATCTATTTGATAAAAATTGTTTTCCATCATTCTTTAGTTATTTAACATTTTTGAAAGAAAATATGCCAAGAAATCTGACGGGTATTCAAATATTCATAAATGATTATATGAACAACTTCTAACTGAAATCCTAGACATAAGAAAATATAAAGAATACTATTTCTATTTATCACTTCCTATAATTTTCTATACATTTTAATAACAAAAATCACTAACACTGCTTTACCTTTATAATTAAAGTCCGACAAAAGCACACTAAGCAGTGGTAAAAAATAAATTTAATAACACAAAAACGTTTTCGATATCTGAGATATCATAAGAAAACAGCCTACTAGGCGGCTTAGGGCAGGGGTTCAACAGTGAACTAGATATTTTATGCCATATACCAAGCATAGTTTTATACGAATATCCGTATTTCCTCCCCTGTTCAAGTATGTAATTTAACTCAGCTTGCATATCAGACCATCAAGTATAAAACTATGCTTGGTATATGGCGTAAAATATCTAGTTCACTATTGAACCCCTGCCCTAAGCCGCCTAGTAGGCTGTTTTCTTATGATCCTGGTAGGTACTTAGACTTCACCTATGATAAAGCAGTAACAAAATTGTGTAGTAAGATGACAACACTCTGATTATAAGATCGTTTGGAAGAGAGGGAAAACTTTATATAATATTCTGAAAAATGTGAAAGACCCGATATCTGATAATAGGAAAGCCGGCATATATGAAATCCCCTTATTTAATACTGATAGTAATGCCCTGCAGTTTTATATTGGAAGCACTGCTAGAAATATAAATAAGCGAATTAGTGAACATAAAGCCAACATAGCAGCAGGTAGGCTGCAAAATACTGCATTGGCTGTAAAATTCTATGAATCTAATGTTGATATCCACTGGGCCAATGCAAATGTAGTTAGGGCTATTTATGATGGGAGAGGGCTAACCACCCATGAAACTATTGAGATGATAAAACGTTCAAGTTATAAGACCTTAATTAATGACAATACCCCAGAGGATCTATTGCCATCTTGGACCTGGGCTGCTACAAACGAAATTTAGCCATTATGTTGTTGTCTCTTTAGAGATTTTTTTATAATTTTATTTTTATTTTTTGCTCCCGTTTTATCATTGTCCTCCTTAGTAATAACGGGTTTATTCCCCTCAGATGTGATCGTCTAGCGTAGTGGTCTCCAAACTTTTTTGACTGCGTACCCCTAAGACTGAAAAAAAGTAGTTATGCCAAAATAAAGTATTGTCAATATAACAGTATTTTGATAGATGAAGGTTTTAAAATTTTTATTCATCATTTCTCAAAGGTTTTTAAATTTTTTATTTAGGTTGGTTAGATTAAGCCGCCATATCCTCACGGGATATTCTGTATCAGACGGCGACCACTTACAGAGCTCATCATAGGCTGGCCAACACCTGGATGGTTAAAGGATGGGGTTCAACGGCCAGGTCCAAAGCCGGATCCTCTGAAAATCTGGAGGCGCGGGACCCGGATTTGAACTCCAGTCCTCCAGGATGGTAAGCCAAAGCTTTACCAAGCGGTCATCTGGCCGCGCTTTTTATTTAATGTTTGTATTTTGTATGATATGCAATATATCGAATTTTGAATTTATTATACATTTTTTAAATAAAAAATATTTAATGTTTTATATGATTTTATTATTAAACCAAAACGATGTACTTTTTTAAATGGGGCCGGGACCACAGACTTGTCATGGGCCCGAAAATCTCTCTCGGCGGCCCTGCTACAATCTTTCAGAAATAACACACTGGCAGTCAACATTGATCCAGTTTTTTGAGGATAACCACAAGGATCGGAGGATAAGTGTTTGGCTATAATCTCCATATCAATTCAGCAAAAAGAAACAAAAGAACATTCATTGATGAACCTGCAGTGATAGTACACCTTGTCACTAAGGAGTTTCAATCAAGGTTTTAAATTGCATATTTATTGTTGTAGGAATTTTTCTGTTTGTAAAATATTTAATTACAGTATACAGATAAAATGTATTTTTCATCAATAAATGTCCTCATTTTTGTGTGTGTTTGTGTCAAAAATTAATGTAATTGGTCAGTTTTTGGAACTTTTTCTTGATTTGGAATGTATCTGATTACATTTTATAGTAATTTTATCTCAAATTATGAATTTTGAATTACAAACTAATATGGCAGAACTGAACCCTGGTGTAAATCAAGGGTTACCTAAACTTATAAAATTACTATGTATTTAGTTTACTGTTATCCAGTAAACTATTGTCATTAATATCAGCAGTATCAGTCACACTCAGAGCTTTAAAGTTTAACCATTCCTGGTTTAAGAAGTGCACTTTTTCTTGCATCTCTTATACTTATCCATATTAACATTTTAACATCTCAAGATTTGCCTTCTTTTCTACCAGAGCATGTATAACTTCATTATTCCATCACATATCTACTTTCTATCAATTCTCACTTTACTAACTCTCTCTCTCTCTCACAATAGTCATCATGCACTGCTTAAAGGCTCCATACTTTTGCTTTAGAATACACCTAATTTTGCCATTCTTTTTGCTTTAGAATACATCTAATTTTATCTACAGTCCATATATTGGACTACTAGACCCAGTTTCTCACATATACAATGATGTACAATATACAAATGATGATATGAACCTGAAGAGTTTCTATTATCAGGTTCATATCATCATTTTATTGTCTGATATTAATATATTACACTATTTAAAGTAAATTTTTGAATAAATCAAATTCTAATTTTTTTTTATCCCAAATCTTAATGCAGTAGAACAGGGATGTCCAACCTTTTGGCTTCCTTGGGCTACATTTGAAAAAAAAAAAATTGTTTTGGGTTGCACATAGAATATACTAATTCTTATGATGATTATTAAGTAAGAAAAGTTGTTAAATAATATACAATATATGATATCCACCATGATAAATAAGCAAAAATATCATAGCATAATAATATTTGCCTTCTTTTCGTTCAGAAATTTGATGCATGCCAAAATTGGCATGTGCCACTCATTTGTCATCTTTGCTTTAGAATACACCTAATTTAGTCAATACTTGGATGAATAAATAATGATAATATTTGTACATCTTAAGACTGACATTTTCATTAACTATATCATCATATACTATTTACATACTATCTTGATTAATAATGGCAGAATATAATTTACTGTAAGATTTGAATACAACACTATCTTGAAATTTTTTCGTGAATGAGTGCAAATATCCCAAGTTCATATTAACAAAGAGAAAATGAGTTATTATAGTGTTAGATGCTGTCACATCCATGATATCTATTTCCATTTGATTCTTGTTTAAAAATATATTGATATTTTGAATTAAAACAATAAATTTTTAACCAATATATCCAAAATTGTAGTGATTATAGGATCAATTATAATTCATTATCTAGCATTGATGCTAGATCTGATTTGACATTCCTTCATTAAAAATAATGTCCAACTTCAATAACAAAAAAATCAACAAACGAAGCAAAAATAAAAATGAGGAGAAAAATCTTCATCAAATCACTTAAACCCATCACATTGTATTTTATAAAAATGCCTATTTTAAATAGAATTTCAATGACTTAGGCTGCTTTCATAATATCTAATGTTGATTTTATAGATCATTATCACACAAAAACTATCTATGTACACAAGAGATATTTTTGAAATTAGGTCCTTTAAAATATAATTTCTAATGTTGTAGGACAAACCCTCTATGTTCATTACACCTCCATACACAAATACAAAAATCTTATATTTTACAAAATTATAGAAAATAAAGAAAATAATGTTATATTACTTTATTTTTAATATGATCATTCATTCACAGAAACACTGGTGAATATATCATCAAAAGATTATAAAATATTGTAATATAATTAAGAATATCAATGAATATAAAAGATCTATGCTTACTATTGACTATGGTTAATGAATATAATTAGCTTTTTATAAAAATTACATAAACAAAAAAAATCAAATAAACTGTTTGTCTATTTTTATCTTATAATTGTTAATTATAATAAAAATAAAATTTCACAGTCTTGTCAAATAGAACAGAGGAATGATTATAAAAATAGATGCTAATCACAAATATATTTTTCTGTAATTTCACAAGAAAAGTTTTAAAAGTTGGCATATTCATAACCAAGACTTTTTTTTTAAATGATATATGCCAATATAGCATACCAGTATCTATTTCTAAAATTTGGTTACAATGGTGCATAGCCAATCTGTTGAATGCAGTCAAGTAATAATAAGTATTGGCACCTGATTTTTTACAAAATAAGCCCTGTTTATAATGAAACTAATAAGTATATGCATTTAACTTTAATGTCTAATCACCAACAATTGATTAATTTCAGAAATATATTAAACATGGATCTGAACAAATCATCAATTTTTCAAAAACAGAATATATTTGTAAATTTAATTTTTAATTTTAAATAAATTATATCATAAAAGAACCTTTACTTTTATCCATTAAATTTAATTCAAAATTTTTAAGTTTTCAAAATTATAAAATTCTTATTTTACATAGATATATAAAATTTACCACAATCAGATCAATTGGAACTGGCATCTTTAGCTTAGCCCTATACCTTGAATTAATTTGTTCCTTTACAACAGCCAAAACAAATATTGTTACAGCTGATATAACAACTGTGACAGCATTACTGTACTTAAGGTTTTGAAATATGTCTTGAAATTTCTGTTTAAAAAGAAATTATATTTTAAAAAGATTTATTTAAGTTAATGTTTAAATAATTATAATCATAGAATATTGTTATATTTTTTTTAGGATTTTTCTCTTGTTGAATTCATTTTCCCTAAATAAAATTTAATATAAATATAAATCTTTAATTATATTTCTGATTTAATTAAATCTTAAGGCACAAATACAACTTGCTTAATATTGTATAAATAGTTCAAAACAGCTCTTTAGCAAGCACAAAAACTTTATTTTGGCATTATTGGCATGCCAAAATAAAGTTTTTGTGCTTGCTAAAGAGCTGTTTTGAACTATTTATGATTTAATTAAAATTTAACTTTTTGCATATAACTTTGTTATTAGCTATTTACAAAATTTATTATTTAAAGAAATCCGAACAAGTAATTCAAAAGTAATGAAATTTATTATTTATAAACTTTGGAGAAAGTTCATTTTCTTTTAATTACTTAATATTAGTCTGGTAACTGGCAATCACATAATTCAATAATTATGTTTAAACCTATACAGTAGGTGATCGGATAATGTACCATTTAAGATACTAGTTCAGAGTCAATACAGCACTATCAGCAAGTATTAAAGTAATAAAACGCTTTAATACTTGCTGATAGTGCTGCATTGACTCTGAACTAGTATCTTAAATGGTATATTATAAGCAAGTGGTTTTTTCTTCTATAAGTATAAGATTGGATAATGAAAACTTTTGCAGAAGATTTTTATATGTTTGGATAACGAACATTTCACAGAACAAACTGTGGGACCTACAGACTAATGGAATGACAGGTTGGCTGGATGGCTATGTGATAAAGCTGTGACTTACCATCATGGAGGATCGGGGTGCCATTGCTCGAATTTTTCAGGAGGGGTCCAGGCCCAGCCTGTTGAACCTCATCCTTCAACCATCCGGGTGGCCCCATCATGGTGTTGGCCAGCCTGTGATGAGCTCTATAAGTGGCCACCACCAGACAAAAATATCTCATGAGGATATGGCAGTTTAACTAACCTAATGGAATGACAGGCTTAGGCCTTCACATTGGTGAACTTATCAACGGTGTATAGAACATTAAAATTGGGAAGGTACTTTTTAAAATATAGTAATTTTTAAAAACTTACCTCATACTCCACTGTTGGCAAGGTGCTAACTTGACCGCTGTAACGGTCATCGGAACTAAAATTTTTAGGAATTGATGGGACCTTTCTGTAAACAGTTTGGAAATGGTCTGCTGTTACTGTTTTAATTTAGAATTTCATGATTTTTAGTTTTAATTTGGTGATAAGTTGCCAACTGTTCAACGTCACCTTAATTAGACCGGTTTTTCGCAATTTGTTTTTCATTCGCGAATGTTTGTAATTAGACGGATTATTATATGGTTATTATTATAGTGTTGATCTGCGCTGTTTACTCTCAGTGCTTTTCTTAATTTATTGACTTGATTGTACTCACACCTGTTTCAACTGTTGTAACGACCATCGAAACCTAAATTTCGGTTCTGGAGTTTTCTCTCTGTAAATAGTGAGAAGAGTGCAGCTGTGACATTTGTGCTTCTTATTATGGTTTTCAGTTGTTTATTTTTTGAGATAATGTGCCAACTGTCTCTTATCACCTTTAATTAAACTTTTTCTCAGCGGTTTGTTTAATTCTGCCGCCACCGAATTATTAGAAGTTTGTTTATATCTAGAAAATTTTAGATGTGTGTGAAGATTAGTTCCTACTAGCTCGGAAAATACACGCATGAGCAGGGCGGTTTTGACGTCATACCGCAGCGTAAAAACCGGTGATTGTTTGTATTTTGATGGTTTATCATCTAGGGAAACATATTCTACTGATCTGCACTCATTATCATATGTGTTTTTATTAAAATAGTGACTTTCCCTTTTTCATACCATTCATTACATACTTTTTCTAATTTTGTTACTCTCCCATCTTGAAGTCATGTATGATAGTAACACTATGGAACTTAATGATTTCTTTGATGCAACAGACAAACTGTTAAAAGCAATTACTTCTAATATTGGAAACGAGGAAAATCCTGAAGAAGGATATTTAAAAACCATTGCAGAAGGTGTGAAAACAATATTCAAATGCGTGCAAGAGGATCGCAGGAGTAATGTCAAAATAAGAGGAAAGAAATTGTATCAGAACTGCAGCTTTAGAAATACATGCTGCAGCAAATGGAATCTATGCCATAATGAAGGAACTCAAAAATAAACAAAGTAAAGTAACTTATATTGATAAAGTCAAAAATAAAGAACAAGAAATGATTACTCCTCTACTAAGCAGAAACACTAAGCTAATAAAACAATAGAAACAACCAGTCAATAACAAAACAAAAATTTTGAAGGATGAGAACATCCAGTTCTGATTATACTAAGAAAAAACGGCACAGAAAACTCACAAGAAACAGAAGAAATCAAAAAAGAACTGAAAAATAGAATTAAACCTGGTGAACTGGGGATTAAGGTCAACGAAATTAGAAAAGATAACAAAAACTTATGGATTAAGGTAGGTGATAAAAAACAAAGAGAAATCCTCAAAGATGCAATTGAAAACATCCAAGACTTAAAGGAGAAAATTGAGATCAAATTGCCAGAGAAACAAAATCCCAAATTGATTAACTCACCTGCCCACCTTCAGAATGAAGAATTATCATCAAACATATTCAAACAAAATGAACAACTTAGCAGAGAAGGAATGTTTGACAACTTTAAAGAAGAAGTGCACATTGTCAGTGCTTTCAGGGGAAAGAAAACTCCTCCTGACAAATGTAACATCATTTTAAAAACCACGCCAAGATATAGAAGACTTCTTTTACAAAGAGGTAAAATGGCAATCAAATGGACAATGGTAAGAATTGATGACCACTTGCCACTACTTAGATGCTACAAATGTTGTGGGTTTAACCACAGATCACATGAATGTGACAAAACACAAAAATGTAGTCACTGCATGAAAAAGCATAAATTTAAGGAATGTGAATCAAAAAACAAAGAAGCAGCACAATGTATTAACTGTGCCAAAGCCAATCACAACCTCCCAAAGGATGAACAACTTAAAACTAACCACAATGCATTCTCATGGAATTGTCCTACTGCTGAATGCATGAGAATCAGAACAATAAGGAAAACAAAGTACTAACTAACTGAATGATACTAAACGAAGGACTCACTCTATCATGGATAGTAACTCGAACAACATTAATAATATGATCAACACTAACAATGAAAAAGAACTTCAAATTATTTCTATTAACTCACAGAGAAGCAAAGCTGCAAACTCTAATATGATGCAATTTGCACAACAGACAGATATTGATATTATTTTAATACAGGAACCGTATTTCTATAAAGGAAAAATTGTTCACTACAGTGACTGGAAAATACGTTGTATATCAAAATGATAGCTTGAATAACTGGACAGGAATTGTGGTCAGGAATAAAGAATTGGATGTTGGACTTGTTGTTCAGTTCACTGACAGTTTTATGACAACTGTTTCTCTTCACTTAAATAAAACTGATTACTATATAATAAATGTGTACATCTCACCAAGTGCTAACACTGAGGAGTAGTTAAAGGAAATTAACAGAGTTCTCAGCAAGTTGAAAGGAGAGAAAATTATCATGGCTGGAGACTTTAATGCCAAAAGTCATGATTGGCATAGTCCAATTGAGGATAATAGAGGAATAAAACTAAGTGAAATGACTCTTCAACATAAAATGACATCCATGAACACATCACAACTGCCAACATTTTATTCATCCGTGACACATCACAACTGCCAACATATTATTCTGTCAATGGTGAAAGTTGGATCGACATTTGCTTCGTTACTGACAACATTAAACAATCCATACAATATTGCAAAACAATAGAAGATGAAAGTGCTAGTGATAATAGATTTATTCTTTTAAAAATGGAAACTTATAAACCAAAAAAGATTAGGTCTATAATGACTACACAAAGAAAAACTGACTGGAACAACTTTAGAGAAAAGCTAAAAATCAATTGGTTTAAATATGCTTTTATTAATAGAGACCCTGTCAATATTGTGCACAATAGATCAATGATGGTCGCAGTGCTTGGGCTGAAACAGGCCCCTCCCTGTTCTGCTACTACTACTACTGTCAATATTGATAAATATGTTGATATGCTAACTAAGAGTATAATGGAAACTTTTTGGGAAACTATTAAGATCCAACAAAATGAGAAGAGACAATGCCATTGGTGGAACAATGACATTGAAAAACAAAAGAAATTGGTTAGAAAAATTAATCATAAACTGAGAAGAGAAACAAACGAAGAATTTAAAAATGAATTCAAACAAGAATTCATAGAAGAAAGGAAAAAATACAAAGAAATGATAAATAAAGCGAGAATAGATTCTTGGAGAAATTTTTCTTGAAAACAACAACAGACATGCCTTGAAAAGGACCTTCAAAGTTTTATTCAATAAGAAGAAAAGAGTTACTATACCCAATATGGTACAAAGAGAAGACCACATCTATATTAAAACCATAAAGGAAGCAATAGACACTATAATTAAAAAACTTTTTCCAAAGGATGAAATGTCTGAAGATGAAGTTCACTCTACAGTCTGTGAGAAGATTAAGGAGCCTCCAAGAATGGAAAATGATAGAATGTTCAGTTTTATAGAAATTGATAGAATGATAAAATCTTTAAAAAACAATACGTCACCTGGACTGACAAAATAACAGGAAAAATGATAAAGAATGCCTTTGAGGCTATTCCAATAGCATTTGTGTGCCTCTACAACCAGTGCTTACATCAAGGTTATTTTCCTAATAACTGGAAGAAAGTGGATATAAAACTAATTCCAAAAACTGAACCTACAGACAAGCCAAACGATTATCGACCTATTTCTCTCCTTTCAAACATGGGAAAGGTTTTAGATGGACTCTTAATCAATAGAATAAATTGGTTTGTTAACAAAAATAAACCATTGAATGAGAAACAATATGCTTACAAACCTGGTTAAAGTTGCTTGGACGCTCTACTTAATGTTAATAAATTTATCAGAAATGCTTAGAAACATGAAGAACATGCTTTAATGCTCTCAATTGACTTTAGAGGTGCATTCGATCATGCATGGCACCTGAAAATATTGGAGAAACTACAGAACATTAACTGTCCAAAGAATATTTGTTTTGTTGCAAAGTTACTTCCAAAATCGAACAATTGAAATCAACACTCCAAACATACATTTTCAGAGAGAAATTAATCATGGCTGTCCGCAGGGATCAAGATCTGGATCAAGGCTTTGGTGTCTGCTAATTGATGACTTACTTAACAACAATATACCTAATAATGGATTTATACAAGCTTTTGCTGATGATACACTTATTTTACATTCACATAGAAACAGAGACAAACTTGAGAACTTGGTAAATCAAGCCCTAAAAATTGTGGAGGACTGGGCTAACACTGCAAAATAAATAATTAACTATGAAAACAGTTAGGCAATGATACTTTCTAAAAATAGGATATTAAGCAAAAAAATCAAAATAGGAAATGGAGATAAGAAAATTAAAAATGTTGATAAAATTAAATATCTGGGAATCATCTTTGATAGAAAACTAAATTGGGAACAGCACATTGATTATACTGTGCAAAAAGCAATAAACTTACAAGTAAATTAATCACCATTGCTGGTAATTCCCAAGGTATCAATTCACAAATTGTTAAAACAATCTATTGTGGAGCAATTGAGCCAGTATTAACTTATGGTTGCCCAATCTGGGAAGAAACTATTAAGAAAAACAAACCAAGAAATAGACTTCTTGGAGTGCAAAGAAAGAATGCACTCAGAATAAGCAGAGCTTACTGCACAGCACCCACTAAGGCAGTTCTCGTCTTATCTGCAATTGTTCCCAATTGATCTGAAAATAAAAGAAATCACCCAGATCTGGAAGCTTACATATAAGGAAATGGATAAAACAAAAATTGAAATTCTGAACACAATTGGGCTCAATACAAACCAACAGACAAAAGAACTCATTGATACTATTAAGACTTATGGAATTGAAACTCCTGCTAAAACATACTCATTTGGACACCCAGCCATTCTCAATCAGCCAAATATTAATGAATACAAAGAAAATTTCCAAGGAACCAGTATTTACACAGACAGTTCAAAAACTGATAATCACGTTGGTGCAGCATTCGTCATTATGGATCAGAGGGATAAAATAAAATATCAAGCCTACTTCAAACTGAATAATAATTGCTTAATAGTCCAAGCTGAATTTTTCACGGTCCTCAAAAGTCTTCAATTTATAAATAAAAACATCAAAGAATATTCTGAACCTCTTCAGATAGTGACAGACAGCACTACAGTTTTGAAACTATTACAAAATCCTAAACAGAATCACACCTTAAGCGTTCAAATCAATAAAGAACTTAAAACAATAAGGAAAATATTACCTTTTGCTGGACTGTAGGACACTGCAGAAATAAAGGAAATGAGCAAGCTGACAAACTGGCGAGAAAGGTTCAGGGAGTCAACATACTTTGTAGTTACTGTACAATAAAATTCCAATCAGTGCTATAAAGTTAATGATCAAAAGGAAAACTATTAAAGAATGACAATCAAGGTGGGAAAATGGAAACACTGGGAGAATCACTTTTGAATTCTTCCCAGATATCAAGAAAAGACCCAAAAACAAGCAATTTACCCCTGATTTTCACACAACACAAATCTTTATAGGACATGGAAACTTCCTACAGTTTCTTGAAAGATTTGGACTTTAGTGATAATAAATTCTGCAGTTGTGATCAACAAAGTGTTCAAGATGTTCCACATTATTTTTTCCATTGCAGAAAATACAAGAATGAGAGATTAAAACTCAAAAGAAAGGCTACTGAAGAAGGACAAAACTGGCCTTGCAAATTGCACTGGATGACAGAAAATCAAAATTCTTTCAGGGAACTGAGGGAATACATTAACACAACTGGGGTTACTAAAATGATCAATAACTGGTAACTTGTCGTGAATGGACACACTTCTCTTGTCTGACTTGGGCTTGTGACAATTTGTAAGGATATGGTGCCGCAAAGAAAAAAAAAGGTGAATCTTACCGGTTGTGGTCGGCAACTCGATGGGAGCAGCCATCTTGGTTTGTATAAGGAACGAGGTGGAGTTGGAGTAGTTGGAAATGTTGGCAGTTTAGAATTCAAAAGAATTGTTAAATTAATTTTTTTCCATTGCAGAAAATACAAGAATGAGAGATTAAAACTCAAAAGAAAGGCTACTGAAGAAGGACAAAACTGGCCTTGCAAATTGCACTGGATGACAGAAAATCAAAATTCTTTCAGGGAACTGAGGGAATACATTAACACAACTGGGGTTACTAAAATGATCAATAACTGGTAACTTGTCGTGAATGGACACACTTCTCTTGTCTGACTTGGGCTTGTGACAATTTGTAAGGATATGGTGCCGCAAAGAAAAAAAAAGGTGAATCTTACCGGTTGTGGTCGGCAACTCGATGGGAGCAGCCATCTTGGTTTGTATAAGGAACGAGGTGGAGTTGGAGTAGTTGGAAATGTTGGCAGTTTAGAATTCAAAAGAATTGTTAAATTAATTAAATTAAATTGTGAGTTAAAATGTGAAAATTGTAATAAGCAAGTTTATTTTGTAATTCAAAGATGTGGCATGATAATTATGGTTACTTATGTAAATGCGGTTGACTATAAGAGATTGTCCACACCAGAGGGTGTGTTGTCCCCTGTATTGGATGTTTGCGAGGAGCTGAGTGCTGTTGGTTTTAACCGTATCTATGTCTGTGAAGTCAACATTCATCCTTTTTCTTATACTATTGCGGACTTCAGGTTGTATAACTTTGTTTTATTATAGTAACCGTTTGTATTACGTTTCTTTTGAATACTAATAAATTAATCAGTTTATGCTTAAAGATGGAGCTTGTCATTAATGCTGTTTATTATTTTCTTGATTGGATTACACGAAATGAGTTTCATTTAAATTGTAATCTGTGGTCGTCACCCAGACGAAGGGTAATGGAGTGGGGGTTGGGGTCGAACTTGGGAGAAGTTCCAGACGAGGTGCCGGACTTCTCAAATTTACATTGAAATTGTCTCATTGTTCTGATTTTCTTTCTACTGTTTAAAATTTTTTTTTTTAATTGTCATGTTAATGTATTTTTAGATTTAGTTTTTGAAGTGATCAATTGTATTTTAATCTTAGATTCTTATCTCATTGGTTTTGCAGCACGTACTCATCAATGTAATTAACGGTCTTCTTTTCAAATTAACTAAGGCTGTGTGATACATTGAAATCTGCATGTAATCAACAGTGTACTTGATTAATTTCTGATTATTTAGCCTCTGACATTCCTTCAACTTGCTTGAAGAACTGAGCTCAAGACTTTTGAAATTAAATTGAATCAAGTGGACTTTAGACAAGAACAATAAACACTGTTTTAACCAAATTGTTCAACAGTAATTTTGAAACTACTGACTAGTAATGAACTTTTAAATTCACTGATATTTTAAATTAAGACTTTCTTTATCCTCTCTGCGATCAACAAGATTTCTCGACAAATTGAAGATTGTAGAAAATGATTGTTGTTGAGAAATTGCTTCAAATATCAACTATGTAAATACTGTAAATAACTTGGGACTTTGATTTTGTTAAACAGTGTTGGTTGCTAACTCTCTTCTTTTACCTTGTGACCTATCATGCATTCTTATGATAGGAACTTTTACTATACTTACACTTTCCTCATCCTTCTCGCTTCTTACTTCCTACTCAATGGCTAAACCCATGGTAAGTCATCTATCTCTTTGGATTCAGGGTAAGGATGGGGGAACATAATTTTTCCCAATTAAAATGAACTTGGAGACACCTTAAAACAAATCAAAGATTTATTAAAGAAGGTAAGAGAGAGATTCTACAATATTTTGGTGTTAGAATGACACCCATACCAAGTTGAGGTCAATAGGCTTGGGGATCTCTAAATGACAATGCTATTAATCACTTCCTGAAGAAGAGAGAAAAAACAATTGAAATTGGACAGATTCTTTATCAGAAAATAAACATATTAGATGAAAATGCAAGATTATGTATGTTTATAATTATTGTTATTACATATAAATAAACATAGTAAGAAATTTTATAATTTTTTATTTATGTTTTTTTGAGTCTCCAGAACAGCTTGAAGACATTAATAAGCAGGTAAATGCTGAAATGCTAAAGAATATGTCAACATTGATAAAAACTTTTTAATAAGGCATGCTATCAAGCAATGAGTGATTTGATCCAGTCAACAAGAGAAGAAAATTCTATAAATGAAGAAGACAGCAATGAAAAATGGTTGGGAAGAGATTTTCCAGAAACAGAAAAAATAAGAAATTTTGCTAATGCTACAAACAAATTGGTTTTGCTTGTAGAATTAGCAAAATTTGTTAGAAAAATTTTCTGAACATCTCAGTTGCATGCAAATTACTGAAAAACTTTTGCAAATACGTACAATGATGGAAAGAGAAGCATGTTTAAGTAAACATGCAAAAAAAAATTCTCTTGACAAAATGTGGAAGTTAAAAGAAACTTTTGTAATTTTTGTACTTAAAATGAAATTTTAAATTAAAACTTAGTAGTAAATTAAAATAATTCAGTCCTACTTGTTGTATGTTTTTCTAATACAACTTTATATGTCCAGTTTATTTTCTTTTCAAAAATACCCTATGCATTTTATTATGTAGGCTAATACAGTAATTTGATGCTGTATTTTATTTATTTATTACCAAAGTATGTATTATTGCAATAACAATGTATTGTAAATGCACTGAATGTTGTTTTAGTTTATGCCAGAGTGAAACCTGTATAAGCTGGAAAACTGTCTAAAGCAGAAAAATTTTCTGGTCCCTTGGGATTCCAGCTTAAGACAGGTTTTACTGTATTTTGTTTATAGTAAGGAATACTGATTCTTTCCTTAGCAATCTTAACTCATAGAGATTCATTATTTCTTAATTTGTTATAATTTGTTTTTATAAATTTGTTTTTTCATCAGTTATATCATCTATTTTATTAAGGTTAATTTTCTTAAACTTATTTAATATTTAAATACCATAGAATTAATTATCAGTGTTTTTGGAATTTAAAATATTTGTTTTATTATTTTTAATAAATTATATTTCATATAAATGATTTTGTTTGAAATGCAAAAACAATTTTTAATGAATTTAATTATTATTATTTAATTATATTTTTAATCCAATATTCTGATTTAGTAATACAAGTAATCCTTGACTTAATGGGGTTCAGTTTGATCCCCACAGTCACAAGTTTGATTTAGTCAAAGTTGGAAATGGCCAAAATTTATGGATTTTTTACAACTAAATTTTATTAAAAACTATACATTATATTAATATATACAAAGAGCACAAAACTACAAGAACCAATATATAAAAAAAAGGATGCTTTTCATATATCAGATTATTGGTCCAGGACTTTAATCCATTGAATTGCATTGATCCATCAAAGAATTTAGTGATTACATTCATCATAAATCAAGGATTACTTGTATATCAATTATCACAAAAACTCAACTAAACTGATTTTTTTTTTGTTCCGATTTATTTTGTATTAATGTATGAATGATATCGAATGCATTTGTCACACAAACAAGAATTCAACAAGGAATAATATCAAAAATTTATTAATAACCGAATAAATTAATTTGAAAGGACCATTATATTTGCCTATATGTATATCAAATAAATCTTTTATTTGAGAAGTAGCAACATGAATAGCAGCTCCAGTTGTAAAACCTGATACTAAATTATCAGAGAGAAGTAGAGTTAATGATCCAAGATGAAATATTCCCATCAATAACTGGAAAAAATTCAATGTTTATTTTGTTTTTATAAATTATCTGAATTCAATAAATATAATTATTATATTAATTTTAATAATAATTTAATTTTATTATTAATTTTTATTAATTAAAATAATTACCAAATTAATTAGGCTGTAAAGTTGATAATTTGATTATCTCATTATTATCAAATCTCCAACATAATAATTTGTTCAAAAATAACTAAATCAATAATTTTAATTATTATACATAAATATGTTTGCAAGTATACTAGATTCCTCTATCTGAGAGGATTCACTTCCCAAGAAACATTTTGCATACAAAATTCATGCAATGAAGTAAATATATCTAAATCAAATAACCCCTAGTAGAATAAATTAAACTGTAATTAATACTAGTATTAGTACTCCTGTCTTTCTTTAAAATTTAACTATATTTTACTTACAGCTCTATTAATAATGTTATTAATAGAGCTGTAAGTAAAAATCTGTAATTAATAATTATTAATTTATTCCACTAGACATCATTTGACTTAAATATTTGATTTACTGTATATATATTCCCTTATTTAAATTCTATTATGATGTATTATCTGGCTTGAGCCAAGTCTTTGACTGCTTAGATTTGCCAAGAGGGCTAGTATTTATGTAATTATCCCATCTGGAAACATTAGTGTCATCCTGGTCTAATAAGTTATCTAAATTAATCAATATATAAGCTTCCTGAAATAAAAATCTATCAATTGCCATGGTAATTTAATTGGTTAAAACATTGGGGTATTATTCCAAAGTTCCCAGTTCAACTCTAGGCCATGAAAATTTTTATTAAGGAAATTAGTTAAAAATAAAAATTCAAATATTAAAAAATAGATGTCATCATCATAAAACTAAATTTTTAATATAAATAAAATAAAAGCACTTACAGAAGTATAGGAAAACTTTTTTTCCTATACTGCTGTAAGTGCTTTTATTTTATTTATATAAAAGAGTTAAAATAAGGTGAATAGAAATGTTTAAAAACTAAATTTAAATCCAGGTTTGTAAGTTTCTTCAGAACACTGCTTTCAAATATCAACAAAATTATTGTGTGTAAATTTCTGATTATAGAAATTAATCAATATGAAGGCACTTCAGCATTGACTTCCAAATCAAGTTTGTTACCATAACATATTGACATTTTCTGTTCATAGACAATAAGATCAACATCTGAAAAAACTTATGAGCCTTGAATTTCCATTAAGAAAAAATGGCAAACTTTTTCCAGATACCCTTAATAGTTATCTTCAATGAAGTTGTGTGTCCTCTATAATCCTCATTACATTTAAATATTGAAGATCTTCCAAAAATCCAATTATTTTGAAGACCTTACTTTATGACTGGTTGAAAGTCAGTCATAAATGAAGATGAAAATCTTGTTTCACAATTGTATTCAAAGTGGCAAAAGAATATTGAGTTTAACAAATCTAGATCATTGTGATTATTCATTGATCCATGGAGTTGAATTAGAAAAATGATGTTTGAAGGCAAGAAGAAAAGATGTGAATTGTGTGTGTGTGTGTGTGTGTGTGTGTGTGTGTGTGTGTGTGTGTGTTGGCAAATAAAAAAATGATGTTTGAAGGCAAGAAGAAAAGATGTGGATTGTGTGTGTGTGTGTGTGTGTGTGTGTGTGTGTGTTGGCAACTTACAGTTTAGATCAGGGCTATGAAAATGGGAATGCACTGGATGGATGCACTGCACCAGGGTCTCCAATCTATAAGGGTCCAGAAGTGAATGACACATACAAAATATGTGAAGTGTGTACAATAAAGTTGTGAGGAAGTTAACTTGGACCTGTCCTATTTTTATTTTATTATGCACTCTATTATTTATTTATCGTTATTTTCTTATATGCTAACGTATTATATTTTAGTTTAAAAGTTAACTTACTTCCCACGTTCTCCGCCTCCGTCGTTGGCAATCACGTGACACGGGATCGGAACCCGTATCCGGAAGAGCTATCCCGGTTAATAATGTCGTATCTACATAATAATTACCACTGAACTGATATGTGAAAATAAGAATGATCCGTATCAGTAATTTTGTTCGATATATAAATTAATTGTAAAGATAATGACATAAATGAAATACTCTGTAAACTAACAACTTTAAACTTGTTACGTATAAGTATGTAAATGAGCGAGTGCGGCGGTGTTCGTCACTCGAGAGTATAAAAGACGACGCAACCGACACGTTGTTGAGGTGTTGTTTGGTAACGAGAGGTGTTGCATTGACGTAAGATTGGTTAAGTGACTTTGGAGTTCTTGTAGAGATCGACTATTGTTTGAAGTTTGTATCGGACGTGGAGGTATTAGAAGTTAAGTAGTATTTAAGGTTCTTTTTCGTTGTGAATAATCGATTGTTGAGATATTTGAATTGGATTAAATAAGTTTTGTTGTTTATTTCATTGTGCTTTATTTCGTTTAAATAAAGCTTTAATTAACACTTTTGTAAGTGTTTGGAGTCTAATAAATTTATATTTTCTTATTATCTAACTTGTTTGAGAAATTCTTTAATTTATTAGTGTAAGTTCTAACCTCGTTTGTTCGTTTCACTTCTAACACTTAATCGGCACTTTAGTAATAAGTTCCGATTTCTGATTTTGTTTCGTCAGTTAGACGTTACGTTATTGTTAAATTGTTTTGTAGTTAATTAGTATTAAGTTAGAACTTAGATAAAGACCTGAGCTCAGGCCGAACTCTGGATTGCAGAGTCGCTAGAACCGTTAGGTTTAGTATATAATTCGTAGTATTAACAGTCGTCCTAATCCGCGACTTTGCAATGTATACATAAATATAATTTAGCATCAATTTGTACTTTCATTGAAAAATATTTGATGAGGGTATTTTCCCAAACTGATTAATATATTTTTATAAAAAAATTACTCGTCAAGAATGTACAATATTAATTTCTAATAATTTCATTGATTAATAATATAACAAAATTTTAATTGAATTTAATGAAAATGCCAGCAAAACAATTGTTTCTGAAGCAATAAGTTAATCAAGATCAATAAATCAATCACTTGACTTTTTACATTATTTGATTTTCTGCATCTTTTTGTTAAAAATTCAAAATGATCAATTCTAGATTTATTGAAAATAATAGATATCATATAATAACTGCAAGAAAATATTTTACTCTTTTTGGGATAATATCCCAAATAAATATTAACCAATATGAGTGATATATATACATACATACAATATTGGAATCCTTTAGGAAATCAATTATATTGAAAATGATCAATATTCAATCATATTGGGCAGGACATTCTTTGTCAAAATGCAAAGTCACTATATTTAAAAATACTAACAACAACAAACTAAATTCAATCTAATAGTTTTAACACTGCAAATCCAGAGTCCGGCCTGAGCTCAGGTCTTTTTACTATTTCCTAAAATAAATATATAAAATCAAAACCAATCAATCAATAACTAATGTCTACATGGCAAAAACAAACAATTAAAAAACTTATGACTTAAAGTATCAAATAAATGTTAGACCTAAATAGCAAAAAACAATGTTGGAAACTTATACTAATAAACTGAATAATTTCTCAAAACAAAGTTAAATAATAATAATAAAAATTTATTTGACTCAAACACAAAAAGTATAATCAAAGCTTTATTTAAACAATAATAAAGCACTGATCAAATTATCAACAAAACTTATTTAATCAAAATTCAAATATCCAAATATTCAAAACAATAATCAATATATCCTTAAATATTAATTAATTTCTAATACCTCCATCTCCTATACAAACTTAAACCATGGTCAATCTTTACAAATAAAGTCAATTGCCACTTAATCAGCTCTACAAGAAAATATGAATATCTCACTATGTCAATTAATGTGTACATTTTTATACTAGTAACTTACAGTCCAAGCTTGTCTCATAATATTGTGCAACAAGTTAAAATTTCTTAGTTTACAAAGTAATCAATTCATGTCATCCTCTTTACAAATTAAATTATGTACCGAATAAAACATCGATAAGATATCATTCTTATATTCTCACATAGTAAAAGTATTTAGATTAGATGACATCAAGAGCCAAGAGAGTTTGTTCCGAAGACAGATTTCTGTTCCGTAACACGTAATTGCTAATTGATGAGACAGAGAATGTGGAAAGTGAGTTAACTCTTAAACTAAATTATATTCATAAATATAAATAATAATGAAAATAATAATAGATAATAAAAAGAGCATAATAAAATAATAATAGAATAGGTCAGAGTTAACTTCTTCACAAAAATAAAGCACATATTGTTGCAAAAAAATGGCATACCCCTAATAAACAGAGTGAGAACTGTGAAACTTAGTATACAAATCCCTTTCAGTTAGGTATACAAATCATTAAAATTTCATTGCCAAGGAATGACAAGGCATTTTGAGAGGTCATAAGAGTGAACCTGATCCCAATATAAGGAGCAGCATTTTTAAGTATGGATATATCTGACCGGTTTGCTGTTTCATTATATTAAGTAGTCTATGAAGATAGCTATACAGTATATCCAACAGCAGTATGAGAAATTGAATGAATTTGAGAGGAGTGGCTACATATGCCAGTAATAAACTTATGACAAACCTGAATTTTTTTTTTGGTAACAGAGTGTATTATGTAAATTTTATCCAATTTAAATGAAATTTCATATATATCATTGGGATCCATCAATTGGGAGTATATTATTGAGATCCATAATCATGTGCATTAAAAATGATCAAAACAGATTTGCTTACAAGGCAGTAATAATAAATTGATTTTGATCATTTTAGTGCATGATTCTTTGGTAAAGCAGTCCCCAAACTTTTTAATCTTGCACCCCCCCTTTATCAGAAAAAACAAATATGCATCTCATACAACAATCATGCATTATGACAAGAAAAACATATACCACTGACTTTGTTATATATTCTAAGGGTGTGCATGCCATACTTTTGGGATTATACTGTACAGGAAAACCTGTACTGGTGGCCAACCTGCAAGCCGTGGCCAGTTTAATATCCGCTCAAGCATATTGCGAGATTTTTAAACTGGATAAGATGGACATCTGTGTTCCATGGCCATGACCAGTGATATTTAATTTCAGTACCTTGTGTGCGACATCTACTAGATGACCAGCAAATTGTGTTTTGATCAGAAATGCCAGATGGGCTCTAGATTTTCTATCAGCTGAGCATTCTAAAGTGAAAATATCTTGAAAACAGAAATTAGTGATTTCTTTCCTTATATTTAATTAACAATGTGAAATGTGTCATAAACTTTGTATTTTAAACTTTGATGTTTAATAAAGAAATTTATAGCTAACTGTGTCTGGTAGCCAACTTGTGTTGGCCACAATCTCAGCCGCCAAAAGCTGGCCACCTAACACAGGTTTTCCTGTATATCATCTTGACAAATAAACATATTGATCAAATATTGATCATATTCAATACAACTGATTTCTTAAAGGATTCTAATATTGTGCATATATTTCATTCAGATTGCATGATATTTATCTGAGATATTACCTCAAAAGTGGAATATATTTCTCTTATTGAACTGATGATAATGAACCAATGTCAATTATTTTCAATAGATTTGATCCTCTAATATGATTCAACAAAATATAAGAGTTTTATCCAAATCAACATAATAATTAAATATACTATTGGCTGATGGCTGGGCAGACCTAATTCATATACACTTTTATAACATTTAGAAATGGAAATGGTCAAAAAATAATTAAAATTAGAAAGAAAATAAAATTACCAGGATAGTATGTCCTACTATTTGATTGCCTATTTGTATTAAACATTGATGTTTACATTTAATATCAATACAGTAAAACCTCGATTTTACGGACTTCGGATTTTACACACACCATCCCAAAAAATAAAATAAATAATATTAAATTCTTATAATTAAAAGCACTTACTGCGGTTGAGTTACTATTTCTTCTCTAGGTACTTTCTACTTATATTGCTAACGTTTTCGGTCCCTCCGACCATCATCAGGCTACACTTTTCAACATCGTTAATTCGAACTCTTCTAGTTCTCGCATAGATTTAAAATTAAACTGAAAAATACTGAAGCTTCTAGAACATCGTCTCTAATTCAGCGTTCCTCTTGGCAACCGATGTGTTGTTCGATGACGCATTAAATTTTAGTATGACGTATCATCTTTAAAAAACTTAAAAATTGCAATAAATTTAAGAAAGGGTAGAGTTGAAATCATCATCTTCTCACTCTCTTTGTTGTAGCGCGTATTTCCAGGCCACCGGGAGGTCCACCGCCGTCCTATCGTTCAACAAGTTTTCATGTCCCCTTCTTCTAAAAATCTCTAATGTTTCAGCCATATATGCATGGTTCCTATTTTTTACTTGCTTAATAACTCTAGCCTCCTCCCATTTTATGTCCAGGTCCTTTGCGTATGCTTCTAAAGCCAACGTGGTTGTAGTTCTGGCGTTGGCTATGTCGCTTTTATGCTCCTGCAGTCTTTGGGCAAGAGTTCTAGTTGTGACACCTATATATTTTGCAGGCTGCTGCTCTTTCACGTCTGTAACCGGAACTTCGTATACTCCTTGCTTTTCTGTTTCATTCAATATAAGTAGAAAGTACCTAGAGAAGAAATAGTAACTCAACCGCAGTAAGTGCTTTTAATTATAAGAATTTATTAGTAGTAGTTAAGCGGTGTTTGTGAAATATGTATAAATAATATTAATACAATATTTGCATAAACTGTCTATAGTATAGCTACATATCTGCACTGGTGTGTGTAAAATAAAGCACTCATTTATTGCATAATGCATCATTTTTATTTTAACAACTTACCTAAATTTAATATACATGTATGTAGGTAATTTAATTTAATTTAAAATACTCTATGTAAATAATACAGTTTTTAGGCATAAGTCACATTAATTAGTACAGGTATGTTGAAAATGCTAATTAATGTTTATAAAAAAATGTTACTTTGATTTTACGGACTTTCCGATTTTACGGACTAGTCTTGCCCCCTATAGTCCGTAAAATCGAGGTTTTACTGTATATTTATTGTATGTTATTGCTTTCTTATGGTTTTTTAATAAATATATTTTATTATATTTACTTTTAAATTATGAAACATTGTAATAATTAGGCATTAAAACAAAATAAATATTTGTTCCATTTAATATTTTTTGTCTTAAATTAGATAAAAAGGATCCATTTACTTTCTTTGCATTATGGACCAAAGTACCTTTAAATGGACCAAGACCATGCAAATAGGAAGTGCACTGGATGCATCAAACAGAAGTCTTAACCTATGAGCTAATTATTGATTTTTATACAAACTTTATATTGTATATGACTACATATTTGATTATAATATTATTATTAAACATCAAATTATGTACAGTGGGTGATCGGTTAACGAGCATAATCCATTCCAAGACAATGTTCATTATCTGATATTGTTCATTAACCGATAATCGATTTATCGTAGGTTTTTATGGTAATTTGATTAATTTGTTCCGGAGACCCCAAAAAAATAAATAAAAGATTATATAATTTCTTACTACGTTTATTTATATGTAATAACAATAATATTAAATAAAAATTTATATAATTTCTTACTACATTTATTTATATGTAATAACAATAATATATTATGTAATTTCTTACTACGTTTATTTATATGTAATAACAATAATATATACATACATAGTCTTGCATTTTCATTTTATGTAATAACAATAATATATACATACATAGTCTTGCATTTTCATCTATATAGGTTTATTTTCCGATAAAGAACCTGCCCAATATCGATTGCTTTTCTCTCTGATAAAGAATCTGACCAATATTGATTGCTTTTCTCTCTCCTTCAGGATAATAAGAAATCTGTCCAATATCGATTGCTTTTCTCTCTCCTTCAGGATTTTTCATAAGTGATTAATAGCATTGTCGTGGTAAATATCCTCAAGCCTATTGATTGATCTCAACCTGGTATGGGTGCCATTCTAAGACCAAAAAATTGTAAATCAACCTGGTATGGGTGCCATTCTAAGACCAAAAAATTGTAAAATTAACCTGGTATGAGTGCCATTCTAAGACCAAAAAATTGTAAAATCTCTCCAATCTGGTATGGGTGCCATTCTAAGACCAAAAAATTGTAAAATCTCTCTCTAACTTAGGGTGCCATTCTAACACCAAAATATTGTAAAATCTCTCTTTTACCTTCTTAATATTCTAAGACCAAAAAATTGTAAAATCTCTCTCTTACCTTCTTTAATAATGTTTGATTTGTTTACGTTGTCTTCAAGTTCATTTTAATCAGGAAAAATTACTGTTCTTCAGACGAAAAAATTTCCAAAAAATTGTAAAATCTCTCTCTTACCTTCTTTAATAAATCTTTGACATCAAAATATTGTAAAATCTCTCTCTTACCTTCTTTAATAAATCTTTGATGTTTAAGTTGTCTCCAAGTTCATTTTAATCGGGAAAAACTACTGTTCTCTCATCCGTTAAATCTCTCTCTAACCTTCTTTAATAAATCTTTGATTTGTTTTACGTTTTATTTGAGTTCATTTTAATCAGGAAAAACTACTGTTCTACCATCCTTACCCATAACTCCACGAATGCACAAGGCCTAAGCCTGTCATTCCATTAGGTTAGTGAAGCTGAAATATCCTCATGGAATATTTTTATCTGAAAGCGGCTACTTATAGAGCCGCCATCATCACAGGCTGACCAACACCCATGATGGAGATGAACTGAAGATTGAAGGATAGGTTTCAACAGGCCAGGACCAGATCCCTCCTGAAAAATTGGAGGAGTGGGACACTGGGATCCTCCAGAATGTTAAGCCACAGCTTTACCATGCAGCCATTGAGCTGACCTGTCATTTTGTTAGTCCACGGGACCCACTGTTTGTTCTGTAAAGTGTTCGTTAACCAAACATAAAAATCTTTTGAAAATGTGTTTGTTATCAGATTTGTTTGCTATCCGAACTGTTCATTACCGATCACCCACTGTATTTATTATTTTTGTCTCAACAAAGGCAAAAGGGGTATCTTTACTCTCTTTCACCAAGGCCCCCAAGTATCTTTGCACAGCCCAGGCTTAGATACCAATTTACAGATAACAAAAGAATAATAGAAGAATGAATATGTACATTCATATTAATAAACTGAGTCTAGAGCAAATGATGTAAGTGCACAGTAAAAATGAGATAACATAAATTGGAAATAACTTATTTTTATTTCTTTAAAAACAGCTTTAAATTTAAAATACAAGGTATGTTCAATACTTTCTAGGACTTGCCAGAAATCAAGATAAAATAATAAATACAGTAAAACCTTGATTTTATGGACTATAGGGGGTAAGACTAGCCCGTAAAATCGGAAAGTCTGTAAAATCGAAGTAACATTTTTTTATAAACATTAATTAGCATTTTCAACCGTAAATCGAAGTAAAATTTTTTTATAAACATTAATTAGCATTTTCAACATAAAATAAAATTTTTTTATAAACATTAATTAGCATTTTCAACATACCTGTCATTTTTTATAAACATTAATTAGCATTTTCAACATACCTGTACTAATTAATGTGACTTATGCCTGCTGTACTAATTAATGTGACTTATGCCTAAAAACTGTATTATTTTACATGAGTATTTAAAAATTAAATTACCTACAGTCCTACATACATGTATATTAAATTTAGGTAAGTTGTTAAAATAAAATGACGTATTATGCAATAAATGAGTGCTTTATTTTACACGCAGATAAGAAATGCTGGATATAGCTATACTATAGACAGTTTATGTAAATATTGTATTAATATTATTTATTTTATTTTTTGGGATGGTGTCCATAAAATCTGAAGTCTGTAAAATCGAGGTCCATAAAATCGAGGTTTTACTATATAATGAAATTGCCTTTAATATTCTTCAAAATAAGAGCCTTCTGCTTTAATACATCTTATCCATTTCTTTTTCCAATTTTCAAAACATATTTTAAAGTCTTCTTTTAGAGATCTTAAAATTTCAACATTTTTTCTATATGATTTCTAGTATCAAATTTTTTTTTTGAGAGATGATTTTAATTTTGGAAAAAGGAAATTCATTCAGTGCAATATCTGGAGAATATAGTGGTTGAAATTTAATGCATATCCTCTATTCCCTATGAATGTTCATAATGCAAATGCACCAGACAATCAAACTAATTTAAACTAAAAGCAGACAAATATTTTTTGCTTGTTTTATTGCTAAATGTTTAATTAACCTAGCAACTATTAACTGCCAATTTAATCAGCAGTTAAACAATGCACAATTGCTCTAGCCAATTAGATCAGCCCATACTTATATAGCTGTATTAAGCATATTAGTCTATATGACTGTTTATTTTTTACAAGTTACTTGAATATGTAGACCTACAAATTCATCACTCAGAAAAAATTTAGAATTCTTCTGTTTTGACTATGTAATTTTTAAGAGAATTGACCGATTACGACTGTTTATTTTTTACAAGTCACTATACTTGAATATGTAGACCTACAAATTCATCACTTAGAAAAAATTTAGAATTCTTCTGTTTTGACTATGTAATTTTTAAGAGAATTGACCGATTTCAGCTCCGCCCTCCATTTTCCCAGCATTCCAGTGTTATTTCCAACATGGCTGCCACTTAATGGAAAACAATCAATCTTTAACAGTGTATGGGTGTTATAAAAAAATATATATTAGTCTTTTATTGTTGCATATTTGGATGCATGAACTTGCAAGGTAGCGATGACATGTCTTTCTACATATTTTCAAAGGATAAACAATTAAAAAAGAATGGGAAGTTAAATTGAGAATGAAATATAGCTCAATGAGTTTGTCTCGTGTATGAGGTGCACATTTTCTCAAGACCAGTTACCACCCTTCAGAAGGTTAGAAGGTAGTTGTTACCATAAATGAGTTGAATTATTTAAACATTTCATTGATAGACAAATCCCTTTCAAAAATATTTCAAAAATTGTAGAATTTTGTTTGTCTTCCTGGATCAAATAGTCCTACTGAAAGAATATTCTCAATTATAAATAATATTTGGAATAATGAAAAAGTTCAACTTAGTCTTGAAGCTTGCATTTATACAAATTGCAATTATGAAATGAAATGTTTGGAATTTTATGATTTTTCAAAAAATAATCATGTACTTAAAAAGTACATTCATCACAGAAATGCCTTTTTAATTTTTGTTAAACAAATATATAATTTGTTTGGTCTTTTGTTAATTATATTTTGTAATTTTTTTAGTAAAACTGTTCAGATCTATTTTCATTTTTTATTATTTCAAAGCTAATTAAAATTTACACCAAGCATTTCTTCTAACACAATCAAACCAGTTTCAAACTTTCAGAAAAGTGCACAGTATCATATTTTGATATAAAGAGTAAGAAAATTTTATAACATGCAGACTCCTGATAGTTACAAATTTTTTCTGAAAACATGTAGAAATAAACCCTAAAATTTTCAAATTTGTCCTTTATTTTTCTAAGAAAATATGGTCACCCTAATAATATCATAAATTTAAAACTTACCCAGCAGTATAGAAACAATAGTGCACTCATTAGTTTCAAAGTAACAACAACAGTTTCAAACAACAGTTCTATATTACGTGGTTCCTCTTTTTTTCTTTGAGAACACCAGCATTTGGAAGATAACATATTTCCTTTTAACTCAAGTTCATGTACATAACTTGCACAAAAAAAGAAAACCCATGTTATCTTGATCTTCTTGTATTATTTGAATGGCGTTTAAAATAATCGAAGCCTACTTTGATTGTAAATTTATTTAGAGTTCGTAAAGACGTCATGATAGAACACTCATGCATGCAGCCACATGTGATTTGTTTTCTGTCAGTCCGATACCATATTGTGACATCACAGCAGAGAGTGTTTCCCATGAAATTGATCAATTATATCATCTCAGGCCATTGGGTGAAGGCAGCTGTTTTTTGGAAAATGATTGAGGGACAACTAGCTATTCAAATTGATACACTTCCCTATATGTCATACATATCATTGCTATTCTGGCAAACTGCTCTAGGGTTAGAAAATGGAGATTATTTTTGGCTTTGTTTATGTAAAATTCATCATAAATCTATCTATGTCACAACATGGCAGTGTCTAGAACAGTGTTTCCCAACGTGGGGCGCACACTCCATAAGCGGACAATTTGATTTTTAAGGGGAGCAATTCCAGAATGAGTTATTAACAATGAATTTTTTTCATTTCTTATGGTTCTAGGGGCCATATATACAGTTTATAAATATATATTGTGACATACACATTTTTAAAATTAAAATCAGAATGTGCACGGTGGTTATGAAACTTTATTTGCTGTTTTTTTCATATCATTTCATGTTGTTATTATTTTTTAACAATTTCTTAATGATTTCTTTCTCAGTATTTCAACTACCCTTTTGTTCTTTTATTTTTCTGTTTCATGGATGCCATGTTTTATTGGAAGCTTTGTTTAAACCAAGTTAATAGTCTTTTAAGGCTTCCTCCATGTGAATAGGAGTTCATTTTTTGAATAATTTCCACTATATTTTTGAATAAATCCTGATGCCTCCTGTAACATATAATTTTTTAAAAATCATATATCACAGGGGGCATCAGGATTTCAGAGATGCTTAGATGGGGCATGGCTAAAGGTTGGAAACACTGGTCTAGAACAATAAAATTACTTAAAATTGCAATAAAGTGAATGATTTTTGCACAATTTATTGATTTATGTATTATTTTAGATTTTATACCTGTTTTAAGCTTATTTTGTGATTATATAACAAAAAGAAAATTATCTGTAAATAAAATTAGTAGTCGTCATATGGCTGAAATCATGTGACTTAACTACTTGGATTTGACTTGAAGATTTTGCAGAGCCAAAATATTAATACATTACTACTTTTAAAGTGCATTTAAAACATATCATATGAAATTTTTACATATGAATTTTACCAATTTCATTGTATAAGTTTTATCAGCATGTATTTAGTAAATTTTATAAAAAAATAAACAATGATATTTTGACAATTTTTTGGCCTTATGAAATGAAACTCTAAGGATTCTAATGATATATAATACTTTCAACTAGCTGTAATACCTGGCGTTGCCGAGTTTTGTTTATAAATCACATA
>AYEL01032567.1:0-15697 GCA_000484575.1 Olivierus martensii
ATCAAATAAGATAACAAATAATTAATTATTTGTTATTTGAAATTATATAAAATAACAAATAATTATTTGATGATTCAAATAATCAATCAAATAATTATTTGAAAATAATTTCCAATCAAATAAGATAAAAAATTATTTGAAAAAGTATTTAAATAAATTTTTATTTAAATAATGCCCAGGTCTGATATGTAGTTATATTAATCTCTTAATCAACAAATCAGCAAATGAAATATGTACAGTATAATAAAACACTGCATCTGTACCGCGAAATTCGTACGATCGACTCGTGTGACACGTCTGCACATGAAACACGTCTGTACAAGCTCGCGCAAGCACAGACCTGCATGTCATTTAGATTAATGTGGCGAATGTTGTATGGGTGCGGTAGTGAGCAAAGGGGCATGATCAAAGATTACGTATCACCAAATTTACGTAAGTCGGGGTATTAATGTATAAAGTAATAAAATCAATCGTTTCGTTGCATAAAATCAAAAGTGATCACATTTAATATTTTAAATAACAAATAAAATAAAAATTGTCTTACTTATTTTCTGATTTTCTTGCTTCGGTTATAAAGAAATTCTAGAAAATTTTCATGAAAACACCTCCGAGATATGAATTAATGTTTACTGCAGTTACAGATGTACTGTGTCCTTGTTGAATGGTTGTTTATACAGTTTTAGAATCGAACGAAAAAAAATTCCCAAGATTTGAGGAAAAGTATCAAGAATCATTATAAAAAGTAATTTATAATAAAACTTTCAAGAATTTGTATCTATTTATTATTTATAATTATATTTTCAGGAAATGTTTATAATAATTTATTTATTTTTTTATAAGTTCCTGAATGTAGACATTCAAAACAATATATCTTATAATTATAAATTTTGTTTGAATTGTATAAATATGTATATTGAACATATTAATAATCCTTCCGGAAATTAATTTATTAAGATAATTAAATATCATTTTATCTTTTTGCAAGAAATTTTCCTCTTTCATAAATATTGACTTGACTGTTTTTATAAATAAGTCAATCCGTAATGAATTAGTTGTCATTTCTATAAATATTAATAATAATTCTGTTCGATAAATCTACACCCTTCCACTTCGAGTTGAGAGTAACGTCACGAATGAGGTGATCAAATGTGCTCGATTTATAAGAGCTAAACTTAGCTGGTCATGTATTATCTGATACTGGTGTGGCGTATGCATTTCAATAGTGGCGTGAAATATTGTAACACAATATGACTTTAGATAGCGATAAACAGGAAAAAATGTCTAAAAGATACATTGTGTGTATTACTGGGTTCTAGATGCCGATTTCACGATAATTTTTCTCAACATTCGGGAACGTGAAAACGAAAAAAATCCCGAGAACGTGACAACAGACTGTTTTTACTTTTGTCTTCCAACTGCGGAGATTCTAAACTTTTGTCCCTGTATGTTATTGTTATTTGACTTTTTCCACAACAAGATCTTTTATTTAAATGAGAGGAAACATCACGTGATTGTCGCTATCCTGCCACTAATGTGCAAATTATGTACAGTAAGACCCCGCTTAACGCTGTTTCAATATAACGCGGTTTCTTCGAATTATATATTTTTTATTGATTCATTTTGGCGCAATTTTTAAATGGTTATATTCACATATATCCGAAATCGCACTAATTTGTGTCTTTGATACATTTATGCTGTGCCACTAATGTGCAAATTATGTACAGTAAGACCCCGCTTAACGCTGTTTCAATATAACGCGGTTTCTTTGAATTATATATTTTTTTATTGATTCATTTTGGCGCATTTTTTTAAGTGGTTATATTCACATATATCCGAAATCGCACTAATTTGTGTCTTTGATACATTTATGCTGTCTCGCAATGTGTTGGATATCAGTTTAGTACAACACATACAAAAGGCTGCTGCGATCACAGTTCATATTAATTAATGATCGTTCATCAATGTTATTTACAGTTAAAATTTAGCCACTATTACGAAATTATGGATCAGTTTTTGCAAATTGATCCAAATTTTGATAGAAGTTCAAAGACAAGACGTAGTGTCATGGATACGATGTCTCGCTATCGACAGTTGTTTACTGAACGAAAGAGTAAAAGGCAAACTATTTTTCGTTAGATGATTCTTAATGAAAAAATAAAAATTATTAAATGAGGAAGAACCTTCCTCATCACAAACAAATTATTTATTTGAATATTTTTGATTTTCATGAAAGATTTATGAATACAAATCGATATTAACAACAAAAAATATCTATAATTAATATAATACAATAGTAATAATACATGTTGCAAAATAAAAAAAGTACATATATTTCGTTTCACCTATTCCTATTATTTACGTGTTAAGATGCCCTCGTTTAACGCTGTTTCGTTTAGCGCTTGGTTTGTTTGGAACGTATCCCCCGCGTTAAACGGAGTCTTACTGTATTCTTGTTTTGTGACATTTATAATTGCTTATTAAATGTTTTTCCGACATCCGTCCTTGAGTTCATGCCATTTTCTAAACTTTTGTCTCAAGGTGTATATAAAAACAAAACATATTTTTCTACTAAATAACTGTTGGTGCTTTATTTATATATTGGATACATCAGGGGCGGGTACTTTGGGGGTCCTAGAATAACACGGTTTGCCCAATTAATCCAAATTAAATCAAGTTTGGGTTAGTTGTGGCAACAAATTTGCCTTTTTGTCGATAAACTTTTTTTTTACACTTTTTAAATTAGAAAAATTATAGGCAACAGACATTGAAGAATTTTTTTATTTTATTTGATTCACTTTGATATACAAACTTTTATATGAAATTATTATGAAAAAAGTTTTTATACATAACAAACACCAAACACAAATAAAAAATAAATTATATTAGGTATTACTTTTAGTAACAAACTAAAAAAAAAAAAAAACAAAAATTCTCAGATAAGAAGAAAGACTAAGGAAAAAAAATTTGGCCGTAACACACTGAACGCGACGCGAAGCGAAGCAAACATGTTAGAAAAACTTGCATCCTTCGCTTCGCGTTGTACTGCGTCGCAACCTGTCTATATTCGCGTTCGGCAAACATTGGGAACCAGTGTTGACGTAAATCCCAAAGCGAGGGGGGAAGTGCTAGGAATACGTCACAAGTGGCCGTGACACACTGAACGCGATGCGAAGCGAAGCATAAGAAAGCAACTTCGCGCGGTTACGCGCGTACAGTGTGTCTTGGACTATAGTCTGTTTCAAGATAACCTGACAGCCGAACCACCAAAGATAACACTGTATTCATACGCGATTTGTAAACAACAATAATACTTCGTTAAATTTTGTCCTGTGATTTAAAAAAATATATTTTTAAATCATCTCAATAATTTAATTATTTCGATATTTTATTTCCCAAAACGTGATTTTAAAAAAATATATTTTTAAATCATCTCAATAATTTAATTATTTCTATATTTTATTTCCCAAAACAACAAATTATAGGATAATATATCATTTTTATATTTTAAAATATTAATATTAAATTTAACTAATAGGAACTATTTTCCTTTGTGTAGAAATACCCACAACAATGGTAGTAATTTACTGTCAGGTTATCTTGAAATAGACTATAGCTTTTCCCGTGCGGCTGCTAGAGTTAACACGCGTAGCCACGCGAAAGGAGATGAAAAAGTTGAACTTTGACCAATCAGCACGCGCGAACAATACGGTGCGGTAAGACGCGAAGGAAGCAATCAACCAATAGAAACGAATGTTTTATATACTTGAAAAATAGAGAAAGTTTCAACCGTGTGGTTGGGATTCAGATATAGAATTTGTTATAGAGATACAAAAAAATCACGTCTACATGACATGAGATTAAAAGAATACTGAAAATATACGATTACTTCTTTTTAATTACAAATCAACCACACTCCGCAAACGACCTCTACTGGCAAATTTATGAAACATGAGAAATGACTCGGCTGCAATATAGACAGGCTGCGGCGCAGTGCAACGCGAAGCAAGGATGCAAATGTTTCTGTCATCTTTACTTCGCTTCGCGTCGCGTTCAGTCTGTCACGGCCTTTAGGGAGCGAACAGAAAACGTGCCCGAGTGCTAAAGAAAATGGCGGTATTCAGTAAACAAACAGATTGCCAGTAAAGCAGCAGCAGTTACAGCGATTACAATTTATTTACAGTTTTTAAATTCGGAATCTAAAGAGGATGAATTCTTACAATTGGGGTGTTTTCAGAATTTAATAATAGATTACTCCAGCAATTAAGCACATATGCTTTATGAGTTGTATTTTTATATTCATTGCTTAACTGAAAAATATGCAGATTTAAAAAAATATTCTTTAAGCTAGGTTGACACGATCAGAGCACACTCCGAGATAAACTCGGACCGAGTTTTAAGTTCGTTTACTCGTTCTGAGCGCACTCGATCTGAGGTGAGATGGTGGATCTCATGATTGAAGGGATAGCTGTTGTGGCTGGTATGTTATTGCAAGAGCTAGACAGTCGCATTAATAATAAACAGAATAGACGAAAAAAGAGGAAGTTATGGGCTCGAACTTTTCCCGTGCGGCTGCTAGAGTTAACACGCGTAGCCGCGCGAAAGGAGATGAAAAAGTTGAACTTTGACCAATCAGCACGCGCGAACAATACGGTGCGGTAAGACGCGAAGGAAGCAATCAACCAATAGAAACGAATGTTTTATATACTTGAAAAATAGAGAAAGTTTCAACCGTGTGGTTGGGATTCAGATATAGAATTTGTTATAGAGATACAAAAAAATCACGTCTACATGACATGAGATTAAAAGAATACTGAAAATATACGATTACTTCTTTTTAATTACAAATCAACCACACTCCGCAAACGACCTCTACTGGCAAATTTATGAAACATGAGAAATGACTCGGCTGCAATATAGACAGGCTGCGGCGCAGTGCAACGCGAAGCAAGGATGCAAATGTTTCTGTCATCTTTACTTCGCTTCGCGTCGCGTTCAGTCTGTCACGGCCTTTAGGGAGCGAACAGAAAACGTGCCCGAGTGCTAAAGAAAATGGCGGTATTCAGTAAACAAACAGATTGCCAGTAAAGCAGCAGCAGTTACAGCGATTACAATTTATTTACAATTTTTAAATTCGGAATCTAAAGAGGATGAATTCTTACAATTGGGGTGTTTTCAGAATTTAATAATAGATTACTCCAGCAATTAAGCACATATGCTTTATGAGTTGTATTTTTATATTCATTGCTTAACTGAAAAATATGCAGATTTAAAAAAATATTCTTTAAGCTAGGTTGACACGATCAGAGCACACTCGGAGATAAACTCGGACCGAGTTTTAAGTTCGTTTACTCGTTCTGAGCGCACTCGATCTGAGGTGAGATGGCGGATCTCATGATTGAAGGGATAGCTGTTGTGGCTGGCATGTTATTGCAAGAGCTAGACATCGCATTAATAATAAACAGAATAGACGAAAAAAGAGGAAGTTATGGGCTCGAAAATGGATTCTCAGGCTTGGGCAATTAGGCGCTTCTTCCAATTTTCTGCGTGACGTGGAAAATGAAGATAAAAATATACTTAAAATCCACCCACGATTGCCCATTATTCAGTTTGATGAACTTTTAAGACGCGTTAAATCTAAAATTGAAAAATTTCCGCCATCTTAAACTTCCAATCGGCTGCCACGCGGTCCGAGTATTTTGGTTGCCATCCGAGTTTACTCTATTCGGTTGAAGCGGTCCAAGTGGATGTGCGCGCAACGTCCGAGTGTGCTCTAATCGTGTCAACCTAGCTTTAGTAATTACACTTTATACTTGCATTTATTCTTTTTTACTGTATAATAATCTATTATTTATTATTGTTTGAATTCCCAAATATGGCCTCCTATATATTCGTAGAAGTAAAATGTTAAACTAATATCACTTTAGTACCTTAGGCTAAGAAGTTCCATATTTTGTACCGTTTGAACTTGATGTTATACAGTTTATGGTTAGATAATTTTTACTTTAAAGCCCCATCATTGTATATTTTAATTAATTCGACCCAATCTTTTTTTGCAATAAACTTAGATGATCTTCTAAGACTATACAAAGTGGTGGAATTAAAAAACTTAATAAATAATCATTTCAAACACACCAAAAAAAAGTACGATCTACCTGGAGTAACACCTCCAGTATATCGGTTGTCGACGCCATGTTTGAACAGCATTTCTGGTCACGTGGGCCAGTTCGTACTTCCGATTATTAGTTTCCTTTTTCTGCTATAGGTGTTTCCGATGTGTCAAAGATTCCTATAAAAAGGTATAATCAACCATGCTGACATGTGATTAAATGTGCTATCGGTGGTTCCATTGCGTTAAATATTAATAACCGAAAGTTCCATTTTACAATAGAACACTTAATCACATGTCGGTGGGGATGAATCATTAACCACTTTCTAATGAATGAATGATCAAGAATCGAAAAGGAAGCTAATTTGTCGGAAGTACAAATTGGGCTACCTGATCAGAAATGTTGTTCAAACATGGCGACGACAACCGATAGACTCGAAGTAGATTTTATTTTTTCGGTATTTGAATAGATATTAATTTACTGAACTATATCATCGGTATAGTGATATAATTGAACTTCAGTTCTCCCATAGACTGAATACTGACTTCCGATGCTGTCGTCAAGTGTAGTGCATTCTTGTAAAATGACATGACGTAAAACGACATTCATGTTTTTCTTTCAGTGTAGTACGTGATATATTTGTATGATTACGTGGAGTAGCAGAGCACCTGTTTTAATATTTATCGTTAGCTTAAATGTTTGCAGTTTGGCGAAAGAAACTTCAGATTTAGCATTTATATTGCAGAGAATGTTTATATATATATGAATAAAAGAGAATATTCATAAATATTAAATATATGTTATGAACATATAAGCGCTTGCGTTAATTTCTATGCCCTTTACTAACATTAATTTTATTAAAAATAATGCTGTTCTTAATAACTTCCGTGTAATCTTTTATTTAGGATGAGTTCCGAAAAGTCTCTGATGGAGAAGCTAAAGAATGACGTCACATCGCAAATTCAAAGGAAACACCCATATTTTGTATGAATTTGCGGCTGGATTTTGGTTTTCACAGAACTGCCAAATGCGATACCATTTGGCAGTTCTGACTTTCCACTCAGTAAGAGTACTAAGTGGCGGGACAAAACAAGCCCTTCCACAGGCTGCCCACCCCTGCGGAGGGGTCAGCCGGATTGTGGAGGACGGGGATCGACGGACCGGGCCCGGACCCCACCATAAAAATTTTCAAGGGTGGGATCCGAGATTCGAACCCGGGTCCTCCAAAGTGGAACGCCGAAACGTTTCCACGCGGGCAATCCGGCCGACAATGCGATACCATTTGATAGATCTCATTAAACTGATCAAAAATTATAATAGAACCATGGGCAAAAGAAGTATCGATTAAAAGATATTCCGAAAAATTTACCTCAGAATAGGATAAACAAACCAAATACCGCTGCCATGTTGAACGAGAAGTAAAACATCACGTGACCATAATCGTAATGACGAAAAACTCCTATGGTTTTACATCTGTTTACATCATTTTGAAAGTACAGGTAGGCCTCGATTAGTGCGAATAATTGGTTCCACGAATTTCTTGCACTATTCGAATACGCACTATTCGAAGTATTAACTGTAGGTAAAACATGGTAATTGGTTCTTGCTTTGTGAGATTCCGGCCATTAGCCAACTTTCACGTACGCACTATTCGAAGTATTAACTCTAGGTAAAACATGGTAATTGGTTCTTGCTTTGTGAGATTCCGGCGATTAGCAAACTTTCACGATGAATAACCACAATACTAACTTGACACTAACTATTTTAGAAATATTTATTTTCATATTTTATATCGTTATTTATCATCTAAATAATTAATTATGGCATTTTTTGTCAAAAAATAAAATTAGTTCTATAACAATAACCTACGTTACAAGTATGAATTGCACGGAAAAATATAAACCAGCGCCTCTAGTGATGGGATTTCAAAACAAAAAATCTTACAGCAATGGCATCGAAGTGGAATGACCATATACTATTTATAGGCCCTGGTACAACTCAAAAATTTGATAGCAAAAATCTGATAATTAATGGGAAATAATTAATGAAAACATTTCAAAATAACTAATATGCAGTACATTTACTAAGTCTAAGCGGATGAGTTCTCTTTCACAACAGGAAATACGTTGTATTATATTATAAATTCCAATCTTCTTTTTCTTCTTCCTGTTTATATCGATATAAACAGGAAGAAGAATTCATTAATTCCAATCTACACTAAATACCTTTTATAAATAACTAACGCTAACTTCTATCCACGTGCTACGATCAAACGTCTTAATAAAAACAAGATGGCTACTAGAAATCAAAATTTCTTATGGGAAAACAGATTACTACGTAATATTATTATTCAATATAGTTCTTTATTTTAAAATAGCAATCCTTTATTATTTAAATGATTTTGGAAATATTAATACTGGTCAATGTCTTGAAAAATTATTTATGTTTATAATAAAAATAATGTGCATTTATGGATATTTTATAAGGCCTTATTTCCTCTTTAAAACACTAATTACAATAGATATCTGCTCAATCAGTTGGAGTACGCGCCATTTATTTTTTCTGTCTTAGGGGTACGCAGTCAAAAAATTTGGAGACCACTACACTAAATCACCTAACGGAGGAAGCGCTATGGTACTGAAATTTCCCTGTATTAGCTAAGTGTCCCATCTGTATCAATTAATCTGTGAGTCAGACGGCCGCGATGGAAGCGTGCTGTGCTTCCATCCTAGAGGACATGCACTCAATTCGCGACTCCGATATCTCCAAGCAGCCGGGTCCAGTTCAGGGGTCCAGGCCCGGCTCATTGAAACCCATTTTCCTCACGGGCTGCCAATCAACCAAAAGATGGAGAAGTGATTGCTGAAGAATGAGGTTCAATCTTCTACTCGGCTATCCTTCAATCTTTCGGTTGATTTCACTAAGGGTGTTGGCCAGTCTGTGGTGGGTTCTAAAAATGGCCACTACCAGTAATATCCCAAGTGAGATTCAGTGGCATATTATAATAAATATTAAAATTTTTAAGTGACAATCTGATTTAACCAAATGCATCCTTGCATTTTGATTAGATTAGATTGACATTTAAAAGTTTTGAAAAAAAAGTTGTTTTTTTTCAAAAATTTTATAACATAAAAATAAAACCATTATATAGTTTTGATAGAAAATATTCTTGTTTTTGTCAACAGATGTCGCCACACTCCATTCTGGTAGACTACTATGAAGCGGGGCAAAACAAGCCCTTCCACAGGCTGCCCATCCCTGCGGAGGGATCAGCCGGATTGTGGAGGACGGGGATCGACGAGCCGAGCCGGACCCGGAGGGATCAGCCGGATTGTGGAGGACGGGGATCGACGAGCCGAGCCCGGACCCCTATAATAAATATTTTTAAGGTATGGGACCTGAGATTCGAATCCGGGTCATCCAGAATGGAAATCGAAGCGTTTCCACGCGGCCAATCCGGCCGACGATAGAAAATATTCTATCAGAACTCGGAAAATAAGTAAATTTCAAAATTTTTATTTCAGGATGATCAAGTTTTATTCCATCTAACGGAAAGCAGAAAAATTTTAGTTTTATATTGGTCTTTGTTCTGCGCCACTTTCTAACTGAAGGTTATTAAACCGCAGGGTATTCCGCTATCCTTTTCAAGCCGTTCATACTTTTAGCAAGATCAGCCGTCAGCTACAGTTAGAATTCGATGAAATGGTTTTGGAACCATTTTGAAAAAGTTTTGAAGAAGTGGACCTGCGAATTGAAACCGCATTTTCAGATGATGTGTTAGCGCTTTACCACACAACTATCTTACCGACAGTTTATTATTGATATTTATCAGTATAACGATCAGAATATGCAAACTTGCGATGGGCACGAGCCCAGGAGCCAAGCAGAAGCGTGTGAAGAGCTAAGATTCTCAGCACAAAAAATTATGTTAAAAGTGAATACTAATAAATTAAAGAATATATTTATGAACACATGTATAAAATGCAGTATATAAATTATAAATTTACATGTACTCTTTTGCATTAATAGTGCATTCTTTGACAGAGGTTTTTACTAGATTACTATATTTATTCCTAACAAATGTTTTTCTAATCGATTCTATTATTAAAATATACAAATACCTACGAATGTCCATATTTGAAAATTCATAAATATTAATTTATCGGGAACTTAAGAATTAAGATAAAAAATGTGTAGATATATTTTTAAACGGGTAAACATGATCGGTATTCCTATATGCATCATCAATTAGTGCGAAAAAATCGCACTAACTTTAATGCCGTTTTAGTGCACGTTTTATTCCACAAACAATTCTAGATTCTAAATAGATGGAAATCAAGGCATCAATTTCGCTTGCACATGAGTTCTTTCAATTCTCAGTATGTTACTGGCAAGGGGCAAGGATATTTTATACTTGGATAGACTGCTCAATACTAGCAACAAGTGAAGCCGTCCAACTGGTGGGGTAAACCAATGTAGCAACATCGTAAAATCGACGATATAGTAAATTGACTTTGTTTTGGTGACCAGACATATCCCGTTTTTGTTGATAAATATGATGACCAGATCCAAATAATTAATAAAACGGGTGTAGTACCCCATATGCACTATTATACCATGTAACCCCACCATTTCAGTGGTTTCACTTATTGCTAGTATTGAGCAGTCTATCCCTGTATAAAACATTCTTGGTTATTGGTATTTTTCATAGATTTTGAAAATTTTCAATTTGAAAATCGTTATATAATTTAATATAACAATTTTGCAAATATAAATAACTATATTTGCTTGTCTACTTTATCATTGTATTTTCTATCAGATGTTTCGAAAGTTTTTTATTTTTTGTAATAAACGACCGCATTTTTACATACCATGCTAATATTGAAACTGCCTAGCAAAACGGCAATTTTGTTGATAGATTTTACATTTATTAAATAAATTAAATATTAATTAATTGAAACTATCAATGTTCAATTAATAAAGTCTTAATATATTAATTTCTGTTATAAACTGTTAAGAGCAGATCGTTACCAGTTACGATAATTAGTAAAACACATTGTGATCGTCATAAGAATAATTTTGATTAATTTTTTTCTTAAATTGAATTGGAAAAAATTTATAATGTTTTAATGTATTATAATTTACTATATAAATAAAATTAATGAGAAGATTATAATTATAAATATTAATATATATCCAATGCTAATAAGCTATATTTATCAAAAAATTAATATTTTAAATATTAAAATTTAAATCAATATGAGAATATTGCATAGATTTTAAGGAGATTATTTCTTTATTTATTTCTTTATAAATTAACCTTTGAAGTTTATTAAAGTTTTGATTAATATTATTATTATCAAATACTGTTTTCATTATAAACAAAAGCTTTATATGCTCAAATACATAATTTAGCAGAACATTATTATATACAGTACTGTACTGTATATTGTCCATATTGTCTGTGGTCTGTATATAATATCACGTGACTTATTAGACTTTGGTATATTTCTTCTAATATTTATTATTTTTTAAGTAGAATTATTAATAATAATATAATTATAATTTTAATAATTATAGAATTTAAACATAATTTTTTAACTTTTGATTTGTTTATGTATCACGTGACTCAGCAGACGGAAATAGAAACGAAAAGTTGTTGCCTTTTGAATAGAGACAAAATGCCTACCGCCTCTGCCAAAGTCGAGAAAATTGCTTCTAATGAAGCAGCTGATCCAATTAAACAGATCGTGGTGTTGGTAGAGAAGAAAGTACGCAATCTGGAAAAGAGAAAGGTAAAGAATACAAAAGTTAACGACCGGAATAACTTTATGAGACAGACCTCGTTAAGCCTAACTTGGTCGCCATCTATCGAACACGTTTTTCTATTATTTTTGAATTTTTTAATTAAATTAATATCTGTAAATGTTAACTTTGAAAGCAAATCTTATTATTCAAATCATTTTATAGTAAGATTAAAGCAGAAATTCTAAAGTGAACATACAGATTTCTAATACAAATTATAAGTAAAATAGATGAACCACTGAGCATGTGTTTGAGCCATCCATGGTTTGAGCAATATTTTTATCGTCTAGCTTTATTTTGAATTTAATCTGAAAACATTTTAATAATAATAAAATATATATATATATCCCGTAACTCACATGATGTCTATCGGCTTTGCAATAGTCGAGGAATAGAATAAACTTCAAACTATCAGCATGAAGACTTTGGTAAGTTGCTAGATTTTTATTTACATGTTTTTAAAGTACGGATTTTATTTGCATCAATCTCTACTTTTTAGTTTGTTCTCCTTTTGGTCTTTGTCTTGGCTACAGTTGCCTTAGCTGGCTTTTATCATCACCATTTTTATAAACCATACTATTATGGATATTATGGCTATCCTTACTATGGATATAAACACTTTTACGGTTACGGCTACCCTTACTATGGTTATTATGGAAAATTTTTGTGGTAACACCATGTTTTTCTAAGGTATGTAAAATTTCATATGAATTAACAAAATTCCCTAGGATGCAATATTAGTGTGAATATACTTAATTACCTACTCTAAATGTTACTTTATTATTTACATGACGAATACATATTGGAGTTTTTGCTTTCCATGAAAAAATAATGAATAACCCGTAATTTTTAAATCTAGGCTACTTCGTGTAACAAAAATAAAATTATTAGTAACGAAAAAAATATGAAAGGAATAAGTTATTGATGCAAATTCAAAATTTTGGATTTATAAAAAAGAAATTTCATAATTGTTTATTAGAGGAAATACAGCACAAGTGATATTCCTTGAATTTTGCACATATAAATAACATTTTGCTTTCTGCTGCTGAGAGTTATTTGCCAAACAGTTTTGTGTTTAGCATTTAATTCTAAATAGTAGATAGTAAATAAATGTCATTTTATTTTCAAAATTTTAGAAAATTTCGAATATTGTACCAAGACTAAGCATTACAATAGTGAAATATTCTACCAAAAAATATATTGTAAGACTACAGTTATTTAACATGTGACCCAGAATTCCAAAATGGTTATACTTGCAATAAAATGGATAAAATTCTAGAGGAATAATTATCAAAGAATTTTAAAAATTCACGTTTTTGATTTGCATTTAATATCATTGTTCAATAGTTCAGTTGCATTAAAAATTCATATTGAAAAATTGCATATACTGTGATTTTCACTTGATAGATACCTAATTCTTTTGGAAAATTTTCTTTTACCAATAATCTTTATTAATTTCTCTAGTTAAATATTTGTTTATATGAGATTTAATATAGTATGATCATTAAATATAAATGGCTCAAGAGATCAAATGTTCATCTTGAGCATTAGCAAGAACACTTTTCATATTATTCAACCACCTAAACCAGAGGTATTAAACTGGCGGCCTGCGGGCCGCATGTGGCCCTCCATGTGATTTTTTTGTAGGCCCCAACCCTCATTTTACTTTTCATATTATTCAACCACCTAAACCAGAGGTGTTAAACTGGCGGCCTGCGGGCCGCATGTGGCCCTCCATGTGATTTTTTTGTAGGCCCCAACGCTCTCAACTAAAATGAAAATGAGAACAATATTTTATGAAATAATAGGAAGTAACTCACTTCGTAGCCATGTCATAAACTATTATATGCTAGTTTGATTTTAATGAAATGTAATTGCACGAGATTTTTTGATTGGCCTTATCGAAGATATATTTAAGATGACAGTGATTTTTCAGATCGTTGACACAAACTAAGTGCTTTCCTGAAAGAACTACATGGGTTTGTGCGAAATTTCTTTCCAAAAAACAAAGCCACAAATGAGAACCTGTTTTTTTGGATAGGCAAATACAATAATATAAAGTCAAACAATCCTTCTTTGAAGGAGTGTATAAAGGACATGTTAACGGGCTTGTTAAAGATTTATTCGTTGTGTTATTAACTTATTTAAAAAATGTAAATAGTTATGGATATTTGAATTATTAAAATTTTAAGGGAAAGCTTTTGGTTTTGTACAGAAAATGCGACTTTTAACGCTTAATAAAAATCAAAAATTGATAGTGAGGAATTAAATTAAAAACACATATAATTAAAAGCAATTTTGTAGTAATTATATATTTTTGTAATATTTTTCATTTGAAACACAAATATTTTTAATTATCCTCTCTATATTTCTATTCTTACTCTAAAATTTGTAAGATTGTTGCGGGCCACATCACATTTAAAAAAATTTTAAATATGATGTGGCCTACGACAATCTTACACCACATCACATTTAAAAAAATTTTAAATATGATGTGGCCCGCGACAATCTTACAGGCTCATTAAATGGCCCTTAATTAAAATGAGTTTGACACGCCTGACCTAAACAAATAAGCAAAAGCCTTACATATTTACATACAAACACAATTTAAACCAATGAATGGCATATCCACATTTACCCAAATAAATTATTGTCCAATTCTCTTTTTTTCTAAATCCATTTAGAGAATCCTATTTGTCCAATTCCCAGTTATCATCATCTAATTTGCACAAGAATAAATTCCTAAATCTGGGTATGGGAATCTGTTTGTAGGTCATAGTTTGGCTTGCTTAAATATAAATTCCACTGTTGTAAATTAAGTCAGTTATTTCTAGGAAAGCTTTGTCTCTATGTATATATATCATGAATGTTTTCTCTCTATCATATAAGTAGTTCTGACATGATGAGATTCAAGCTAAACCCAATCATTATAAATCAAAGTGATCAGAAGTCAAAAATGCCCAAAATTTATGGTTTCATATAAGTAGTTCTGATATGATGAGATTCAAGTTAAACCCAATCATTATAAATCAAAGTGATCAGAAGTCAAAAATGCCCAAAATTTATGGATTTTCCACTTCTAATTTTTATTAGAACACTATACATTATTGTAATAAACATAATGAACATAAAACTATAAGAACTAAACCAATGACATTATCATTACAATAGTCCAAACAGCACTTCAAGCAAGGAACAAAAAAATTTAAAAACAGTAATTTAACCCTTTGCGCTCCTGAGTCAAGACGTACTTGACAGGCCGATGACCTGCTACAACTCCTCTGTCAATAACGTCTTGACAGGGCCTGAGTCCCTTATCTTTACTTATATTAAAGAAATAATTTTCAAAATATCAATTTTTGTCATATTTTTCATTGTTTTATCATAGTAACCAAAATTTTGCCAAAATTTGGATTTTTAATTAATTTTTTAATCATTTTATAATCGGATTTACTAATATAACGCCATCTTTGGACCGCCTAAAATTCAAGAACGGATTGTCCGAATTTGTCTGACTTGCTTTTATCATGTTCCACATTTCCTTCTTAGTTTACCTTTACTTTGTTTTACAGATATCTTGATCCAATTAATTATAATTTGGGAAAGTTTGGCACCGTATAAATAATATGATTTTAGCGCTTTTTCACACACAAAATTCGATAAATTAATTTTATTTAAAAGTTTATAAATTTTATCTTCTCAGAGGAACAAAGCGAACTATACCACTTGATTTGATTGAGGCGGAAGTCAGCGTCCTAGATTCTGGCGGGAAATATCTAATGGTT
>AYEL01032569.1:0-65670 GCA_000484575.1 Olivierus martensii
TGAGGTTTCTGTGGATGATGGTTCTTCTTTGATCTGCTATGCGTTGTTCTGTAACTGTGATGTTTGGGTATCTTTTTGTGAATTATTATTATTATTATTATTAAAATTTTCTCTACTCCCGAATAAAAAGTTACATATCCAACATCAACATTAGAATTCTGATTGCAGTTGCTTTAAATTTTAAACTTAAATAATAAATACTTAATTTTATAAATCAAAATAAATTAATACAGCACTAATAAGCAGAAATCATCATAAAAACAATTTATTATGTGAAGTACTTTCGGAAAAATTCCATCGTCAGCACAATATATCGTATATTACAGAACGGAATTATGTATCAAACATCTTAAGAACCTCTACAATATTCTTAGAACAGTTGCTTTAATTTTTTAATTTTATAATACACCAATACAGTAATATGGTTAACAGTAGAATATAAGAATTATAATACATATCAAAATTATTAGTTGCTCTAATAGAAAACAATCTGTGTTTTACTTAAAATCGTTTTATATGAATAAAATTAAAATTCTTGATATTATGACATAGCATATTAAAGTCAATTAAATCTTTAACAAAGAGAGTATCAACAATTTCCATCAATATGCATATTATCATTGAACCAATAGAATTCAAATGTAAAAGTTCCAATTTTTCACACATGGAAAATTGTTTTTGATAATCATTAAATTTAAAAATTGAATTGATAGAATTATTTTATGCCTTAACTAATCTATATAAATACGATTGAGGAGCAGCAGCATAAATAAAAGTGCATGAAATATTAGAAGAAATACTGGCGTAAAAACCAAATCAACAGAATTTTGTCATCATTTTTTTTCAAATTTCCCATACAACATCTGTAGATCTATATAATTTGTTACTAGTTTTATGAAAGTGATATTTAAAAGAAAGCTGAGAATCAAAGATAATGCCTAAATCAGAATGCAGTGATGAGAATTCAATAATGTCACTTTTATGTAAGAAAAAATTGCTCTGGTAATTTTATTTATATTTGAAAATTTCATATCAACAATTTTTTCCTACTTAATAAATTAATATACAGTGGTACCTTGGTTAACGACGGTAATTCATTCCAGCGGAACCGTCGTTATCCAAAGCACGATTCCCCATAGGATTTAATTGAAAATTGATTAATTCATTCTGGCTTTTTCCCACAACTATAGTAAATATTAAAAATGCAGATAAAACTCATTTAAAATGTCCTAAAAATATGGAAAATATCATTTATTTATTATATTTACTACAAAAAAATTAACATTAATAAAATGAATTGTTCGTGGAAACAGTTTTTAATTATCAATCTTCATCAAAAGGACAATTGAGCTCACTTCGGAGTTTTTTGACAAACGGACCCGTAAACACTGATTAGTGGCTTATAGCTTCAACAATTATTATACAGATAAGATTTGATTTTGCCTTTTCATGGCGAACGAACCTACTGATAAGCAGTTTATAGATTCAACTCTTATTATACAGATAAGATTTGATTTTGCCTTTTGATGGCGAATGAACAACGCATTCGCCGATTTATTGTCTATACGAACTGTAGGATCTTGGACACACGTTATTTTTTCTAATGGAATCCGAAACTGCGACATCACACCACTTGCAGGTATCAAGTAATACATAACACAAATAAACAATTAAATTAGACTTTTGTTGGCAGAATTTAAAATAATAATCGTCTAGAAATCATCTTTAAGAAACTAAAAACTAGTGAACTGTTGCACGTCTATTTTTAATTAATTAAATAATTTATTTTCATTATTATATGTTAATTATCATTTAGTTAAATATATTTTTACATGGTTATAATTTTATTAATTTTAATAATGATATTGTCGAATTTGAATTGATTGTTAAAAAAATAACGATTGACTGTGCTAATTAATCACATGATGCGATGACGAGCTGTTTTACAGAGCTCTATTTTGTCGGAAGTTCACATGATCAGGAGTCGTTAACCAAGACATTTTTTCTTTTCAAAAACTCATCGTTATCCGAGGCCGTCGTTAACCAAGGAACCACTGTATTTAAGGCTTTCTTTAATCACATCAATGCTCTTCTAATTTATTATGCCATGTTGATTATCTTTATTTCTTTGATTTAATCGATGTTTTCATGCAAAAATAACGCATTCAAATTAAATTTTTTCTTCATTTAATTTATCTTACTGAAATATGAATCATTAACATTTTTATATCTTTAACAAATAGTTATTGTATTTATTGACATAATTTCCATTCCCATGATTTAGAAACGGAAATCAAGGAAAATTTTTTCCTTGAATTTCCTTCTGATATTTTTTTCACATTTTCTATCATTTCAAATTTTTACAAATATATTATTCAAAGAGAAAATTGAAACAAAAATTATATAAAAGAATTTTGCTGCACTGATGGAGAAAAATATCTTCAACACATCACAATTACCTGAAGTGCAAATCTGTTGTTCCAATATACATGTAAGCACAATATTCTCCAGATACGAGGAATTCATAAAGCACTTTAAGCAGGAACAAATGTGAAATTTATTATTAGTTAATCACTACATACAGAGTGTCAGTGTAGAACATAAGATACACATACGTGCAAGAAGCAGCTGCATATTATTATTAGTATAATAATAAATTTCATATTTTTTCCTGCTTAAAGTGCTTTGTGAATTCCTTATATTTCTCATAGGCAGCAGAACTTGATAGTTTATGATTATTCTCCAGATATTTAGTAATTCACCAAAACTGTCAGGGATTGTACCTGATTTTATCAAAAAATCTCAAGGATATTTACTTCTACATCAAAGTTTGATATCAAATTAAAAGATAAGATATAGCACAAGCAGTCTGGAATATCTATTTTCAGATATGTCCTTTATTTTGAAATGATTGAAGATACAGAATTAAAATATGTTATCAAAATCATCTTCAATTGAATAAACTAACAAGGAGAGGACTCGAGGGCCGGAAAACGGAATGAAACGAAATTTATTTCTGTAAGAGTTCTTGACTAGTACTAAAACACAGTAAAAGGTTAGAGGCCAATGGCTAGCCATTATGGAGAAAAATGACCTCGAAGAAAGACGGAATATGTTAAATTAATAAAGGTTAGATAGTCTGTATCAGTCACTATGTCCATGTAGCAGGAATATTAAGGAATACTAGGCATTTTTTAAGTTCAGCCAGGCTGTTGAATGTTCTTGCTTTTTCATATTCAGTTTTACTACAATTGCTGTTTTGAATATAATTCTAATTATTAAAGGAAACCTCAAAAAATTGAATTTTAAATGAAAAATTCTATAGAATGAAAGAATCTATAGGATTAAAGTTTATTAGATAATTTATCTTTGAAATTTGAATGTCTGCCATATTTTAAATGACTGCATAATTATTGTGGAGATTGATGTCCCACTGACATCATTAATGATAGGACATCCTGATACATTTCATAACAATCCAATGAATAAATTTCAGATATTCACTTGAATATATTCTAAAGTTTAAACATCTCCCATTTTTTTAAATTGTTGAAGATAGAATATTAAATTATGCAGAATTTGGATTATTTTCAATTGGAGAACATTATTACCATGTTTCATAAAAATTACCTATTATTTCTAATGTTATTAGTGAGAACAGACTGATAGCAGTATGATGAATTTTATAAATTTCACTTTCTCTTGGAAAGTAGGCTGAAAAATTCACATAGATTCTACTACATAGTAAATGCTTAGATAAACTTTTTGCATAGCATGCAGATTTACATAAAGCATGCATTATTATTAGCAAAGTGCAATACATTTTTTGCTGTACTGTTTTGTATTTTGCATTTTATCAATAAAATATATGCAAAGTTCAAAACTGTCCAATAGAAAATTTTTCCTAAATTGACAGACAGTACATTTTTTGCTGTACTGTTTTGTATTTTGCATTTTATCAATAAAATGCAATTTTTTTGAATAAAATATATGCAAAGTTCAAAACTGTCCAATAGAAAATTTTTCCTAAATTGACAGAACTTTATCATATTGCAAATGGTAAAATTTTTAATAAAATCCATCATTTATTTTACAGGTTCACATAAGAATGCTCTGCTTTTTATAAACTCTCATATGAAAATATATACATTAAAATTGTCTTTGCATAAATCTAGTTAGATCTTACTGGTTTTATCAAGCAGTATAAAAATGTGTATCTTGTTATAATAAGTGTCACAAGTCTTTGCATAAATCTAGTTAGATCTTACTGGTTTTATCAAGCAGTATAAAAATGTGTATATGGATTAATACAAAAACCTTTAATCAGAAAATATTTTATTAAATACAAAAACTTAATATCACTTGTGCTTGTGGCTATTATCAATTAAATATAGAACAACTTAAATCATTATGGAATTTGGAACAACAGAAGCATTCAAGAATAATTTTCATTGAACATCATAATAATATAACATATTAATTATTAAAATAGACAACATTATACAAAATATTATAGTAGCAACTGCAAAAATAGTGTCTATAAATAGTGTATTTTTACATGTTAATGTAAAAATATATATTGCTTAACTTTTTTACACTCAGCATTGTGAAAAGATAAAATTATGTTAATTTTTAATAGAATATTTGTAAATATATTTTAAATTATAAATAAAAAACAAATTGCTCAAAAAGAAAAAATATATCTATATACATTAAATTAAATTTTATATTCGTATTTCTGAAATAAACATTATATACTGTTATATTGCCTGAAATAAGTAATAACTGTTTTGACTAAATCTATTGTTTAATTAGATTACAGGCGGCCCTTGACTTTCGCACATAATTGGTTCCTGAAAGTGTGTGCGAATGTTGAATGTTCGAAAATCGAGGGATGTAAAAAATGTGCACCAAAAACTGTGTTTTAAAGTATTTATTTATCAATATATATACATAATGAAGTTAAAGCGATGTGTATTAAATGCTTTCGGGGTTTTCTTTATAAACTTGTCAAGATTTAGTTAACTGTTATTACACTTCCTACGCGCCCCTGTTGTCTGAAAATTTTCAGCGAATCAGTATCTTGGGCTCTATCAATGATGTCAGTAATATGGCGGAAGTTCGAAGTGAAAAACTGAAGAATGTTTTAAATTACACTTAAAACATTTAATATATTCTTTAAATATTTCACTCAATAATAATTCATATTAAATATGGAGAATTCTACAAACTATGAAAATTGAACGCAGGTGCAAGATGATGCGATCTAGATTCTAAACGTGGGTAGTGGCTGGTCTAGAAATATATTGTACTTTAGAAACCAGTTTTCTAGACCTTGTCTGAGCCACATCTGCTAAGACGCATCATTTATGCAATGCAAACTTTATAAAACCGTGGTTCAGACTGCAGCCGAGGTCTAGAACACGATTAAACAATCAGCCCAAACTGTTTTCACCTCTTGATCAGAACAAAACAATAGTGATTAAGATTCTGAGAAATCTGCTATTGTGGGAAGTAATGTGTGTCCGAGAATGTAGAGTGAGCTACAGCACTTTGGAGCGTTCTTCATGGAAGAAATTTTTTTCTTATTGACAAAAATATTTAAAAAGTTGAATTTTTAAAAATGTGCAAAATAGCAAATTGTGCGAAAGTCGAGGGACGCCTGTATATTGATTTATTGGTAAGGCATAGTTTCATTTTTCAAAATGTATGACTTAAAGTAATAAATAATCTGGCAAAAAATATTAAATAAAGAAGCTGAATTATCAACCTCTTTGTTTAATATTTTTTGCCAGATTTACTATAGATAATTTATGCAAATTTCTTAGGTAATTAATTCTTTCCAGACTGCTTGTACTATTCTAAATTTCTTCTTATAAATAATTTCTTAATTTATGAAATTTATGGTTCTTTTTAAGTTTGTTTTCAATTATTCAGGATAATACATACAAGAAGGTAATACTATTGAGCAAATACAGTTTAATTTCTTCTTCTTATAAATAATTTCTTAATTTATGAAATTTATGGTTCGTTTTAAGTTTCTGTTTTCAATTATTCAGGATAATACATACAAGAAGGTAATACTATTGAGCAAATACAGTGTACATTCATTCTAACTTTATAATAAAATTTGAATAATTTTTCTCGATATTTTGAAATTGAGAAATATGAAAAAATTAATTATACAAGAAAATATTTTCACATTTATTGCATTGTTTCATCTCTTACATAAAGAATGAACTGTCTTCTTAAACTGGCTTAAAGAATGAACTGTTTATTTTTAATTACTCCTTGTAATTTTATTTTTAAATCAAGTTTTTACTCTATTAATTTGTAGCAATTTATTTGTAAAGCTCTTAAAAAAAGTATTTTATTATGCTATGAGATATCTAATTTAGTAAATGAAGTTATAATAAATCACTGAATTCTTAATAGCATTCTTATCGTATATTCTATATATACAAACTGTTAAAGATGTATATTACCTGTGTCTTCACTGCATTCTTCATTATTAAAGAAAAGTAAATCATTTATTCATAATGACTAGTATTAGTAAATTTTGTCATTTAATTTTTTATCTTTCTCCAAAAAGTATATAGAGTTATTTTTTTAGACAGGTCACTGAGATGATGAAAGGATTAAATCTTAAAAATTCTGATTCTGAACCAAGTAAATCATTTCTAATAAAAAAAAAATATATAATTATTGTAATTTTTAATCACTCTAATTAAATTATAGTTGATCTATTAATCTCTTTTTAGCCTTCTGGCATTTTGTGAGGACAATACTCAATAAACACGAATATGAGAGGTATATGATGCTAAAAAATACTTCCACTAATATCGGAAGAGGTCGGGCATGGCTCAGATCTGCACTCAACGAACGTTCACTAGAGAGATACATGCACATGATGCTTGCAGATTCTAATCATATTAGGTAATAATTTTATGCTAACTTGAAAATAATTTCTTTTCTAACATTTTAATTTATTAACAGTCAATTTTATGAAGACTGGGCTTTTTTAATGGACCAAGAAAGAAGTAGCATGCTACCTATGATGTCAGCAGGTAAATTATATCATAATTTAAGAAAAGAGATAAAAAAAATATTCTTAAATATACTGGAATATCAAGTATAACTTACAATTAGATTATTTGTATAAATAAAATAAGAATATATAATAATTAAGAAAAATTGCATTTATTTTTTAGAAAATAGGTTTGTTCTTTGACCAACTTTATCGAAAACAAAGCTATTTTGTTTGACAATATCTGAAGTAACATAGATATTTTGCTAAAATATACACTTGAGTTATGTATAATTCTTCCATATTTATTTCTGTAGGTTTAGGTTCTATTCTATTTGCCATTAATATTGACAACCCTGATCTGGATACTCCCGAAAGTAATCAAACTGAGGATGACACAAATATCAACAGCACTGAAGCACCATTTGATGAACCTTTACCGATAATTACAAAATCAATTAGTTTGCATTCTGGTAAAGTTTTTTATTTTATTAAACTTTTACTTCTATTTTATCATTTTATGATATAAAATTTAGTAATTAAATTGATTAGGTGGAAAGAAGAGGAAAAAGAAAAAACCAAGTTTCCAAATTATATCATTTGATGATAATGATCTTAGAGAAACTGAGGATGTGTAAGTTAATTTAATATATTTATAGTAAGAAAATATAAAAATTGATTCTAATGAATTTAGCAGTTTAAAATAGTATCATAATCAATTCTGTTATATTAATCCTTTTTATTTAATATGTATATACTTATGTGTTGTTTGACTTTTCCATCAGTTCAGTATTTATTTTCAAAGTAAAAGTTTTTGAATTACTAATTGATATTAGTCAGCCGGATGGCCATGTGGTAGAGCTGTGGCTTATCACTCTGGAGGATGCGGGTTAAATCCATTGTACCACACCCTTCACTTTTTAGGACAGCTCCAGGCCTAGCTGTTGAACCCCATCCTTCGACCATCCAGTTGACCCCATCATGAGTGTTGGGAAGCCTGTGATGGATTCTATAAATGGCTGCCGCCTAATACAGTAAATCCCTTGTGCAGTATGGCAGCTTAATCAACCTAACCTTAACTAATTGAAATTATGGCATAAAATAATAATTACAAGATAAATCATAGAAACTACAATATAAATTCCTATCACATCTACTTAATTTCCATTTTTTGTATGTGTGTGTGTGTATATATATATATACTATGACTGTTAAGTTATAACTTCTTATCAATTAGTAAGTACTATGTACATTAATCAGAGAAATATTATTTTCAGTTTGTTATAATTTCCTTTCCAAAGAAATAACTGAATTTCTTTGATGTTTCTATAAAATGAAATGCAATTATACTCAAAAACTAGCACTATATTGCAGAAATTACTTCATTCTCACAAACGTTTTCAACCCTCCTTTGGGGTCATCATCAGGTTTAATAACAACTTTCTACCCGACACACTTATAAGGTATAATTGTCTTTCAATAGTGCAGAAACAGAAGAATGCAAAGAAATATAAAAATGAAATGCTTAAAACATTTAAAAAATATATGTTATATTTTTTAAATGTTTTGATGGATTTTGATATATTATATTGTTTATTGATTTTTTGTTTTTCTTAAAAATGAATTATCAGAATAAAAATTTGTGTTCAGATTATTAAAAAAATAATTGTTAATAAATAATTTTAGAACAATAAATAAATTTTATGATTAAGATATTTTTAAGAAAATTTATTAGGGATTTCTATCTTGTTCTGTCTTATATTAAATTTTTTTAAATATGTGATATACATGAATGTAAAATTTAAGATCATTGTAATGAATTAACTATGATCCATACAAAAAAACCTTCAAAATACTTGTATGTAAAAAATTATATACATCAACAACCTTGTAAAATCTTATAAAGTTTGCATTTTAATAGCACTTATTTAGTCTTACAGAATTTTAATGAATTTGATTTTTTTTCGCAACAGAAACTCAAGTCTTCCGCCTTCTTACAGCAGTGCTCCTCCAACTTGTCTTTCGTCTCCAGTTGTTTACAATGGTAATTTTGGTGCTCTAACAGATTCAGCTCTATCACAAGATGATAAAGAAAGGTTTTCAAAAGAGTCAGGTAATATTTTAATTTGGTATTTATAATTCTGTATGATTAATAATAACAATAATAATAATAATAATAATAATAATAATAATATCCAAATAGATAAAATCTGTCCCAAACAAACAGATATTATGTCAGCTTTGAGGGCATCTACTGAAAGTAAAACAGAAGGTAGTGAAAAATTGACAAATGGAAATATAGACTCTGATCCTGACATTCCTTCTTTCACTGTTCAAGATTTATCTACCAAAGATGATGATTCAAATGTAGATAATGGGTAAATATGAAATTTATTTATTATTTGATGTAACGATGATCTCAAAATTTGATCATATCATAACTAAAATTGTAAAAATAACTAATTTATGAGTTTGACAAATATAACACTCAACATAATATTTAGTTTATTGAATTAATTGCCAAATCAAGTAAAATAAAGCTACAAAACAAAAAATTAGCTTTAGAATTTATTATAAATATATAAAACTGTGATCATGTTATACAGGGTGAAGAAAAGCTTCGTCGTAAAATTTTGTGTACTGTTAGGAGGCCTCGAAACAAGTCGAAAATGTCTAATGAACATATGGTTTAAATGGCACTGTTTTTGAGTTATAACCCTTTAAAGCTAGCCAATCACATCGAGTACACAAAGTGTCACAACGTGTTGCATTGCCAAGATGTGTCACATTGTGTTGCTCTCTTACTTACTACTGAGCAGTAAGAAGGCGAGCAACACAACGCGACGCATAGTGACAATGTACTTGATGGTGATTGAATAGCTTTAAAGGGTTATAACTCAAATGGTGCCATTTAGACCATATGTTCATTAGATATTTTCAACTTGTTTCAAGGCCCTATATCAGTACACAAAATTTTACAACAAAGTTTTTCTTCACCCTGTATATCCCATTCAAAATAAAAATGATTAAAATTGATTATATATTGGAATATATTTGAATTGTATTCCTAGAAAACAACTTTTTTTAAAATTATTATTCTCTGTAAAATAATATAATTTCAGATCATTTAAATAGATTCAAAAGATCATTAAAACTGAAAAAAAATAATTACTACAGCATACTCTTTCATTTTGGATTATGCTCAAATCTTAGTTTTAGGATACAAATAATGAACATATCTTATCTAGTTTTTAATATTATTTCAAGCTTAAATTTTTTAAGTATACATATTAATATTTATTATGCCATCAAACTAGAAAATTATGTGAAAAAATCAACTGAAATTTAAAATTGAAATTAAGTCTTAAAATTATTAATAATATAGATAGGCCTCGATTAGTGAGATTAATGGGTTTTACGAATTTCTCACACTACTTGAATTCGCACTAATCGAAGTATTAACTATATGTAAAATATGGTAATTGGTTCTTGCTTTGTGAGATTCTGGCCATTAGCCAACCTCATGATAAATGACTGCAATACTAACTGTTTAAGAAATATTTATTTTCATATTTTTTACATTGTTGTTCACCATCTAAATTAATAACTTACCAGGAATTGCGTCTCATACCATCCATCATCTTTAATACTTACCAGGAATTGCGTCTCATATCATCATCAAACCAACCGCCAAACCTACCAGGAATTGCATCTCATACCATCATCAAACCAACTGCCAAATCGTCACAGGAATTGCGTCTCATATCATCATCAAACCAACCGCCAAATCAAAAGGAATTATGTTGTTTCATACCATCATCAAGCCAACCGCCGAATTATCGTGACCACTTTTAAATCATATCATCATCAAACCAACCGCCAAATCAAAACCAAAATAGCGAAGTCTCATACCATCATCAAAATCGAAACCAAAATAGCAAATCGAAAGCGGTTATCATCATCAAACTAACTGCCAAATCAAAACCAAAATAGCGAATCACATCATTGTTCATCATCTAAATTAATAACTTACCAGGAATTGTCATAGCCATCAAAAAACCAACCACCAAATCAAAAGCAGAAGTTGAGCGCCGTTTTTATGTCGCTCAATCACAGATTGTGTCTCATATCATCATCAAACTAACCGCCAAATCAAAACCAAATTTGCATCTCATACCAACATCAATCCAACTTCCAAATTGAAGATATCTTAGAATTATTGTGACCATATTTTACATTATTGTGTTCACTAAATTAATAGACTACCAGGATTGCGTCTCAAACCATCATCACACCAAAAATTAATAGTTAGTGTTAAGTTTATTGTAAATATTTATATATTTTACATCATTGTTCATCATCTAAATTAATAACTCAGGAATTATGTCTCCTCATACATCATCAAACCAACCGCCAAATTCTGTACTGTACTGTATGGTTTCATACCATCATCAAGCCAACCGCCGAATTATCGTGACCACTTTTAAATCATATCATCATCAAACCAACCGCCAAATCAAAACCAAAATAGCGAAGTCTCATACCATCATCAAAATCGAAACCAAAATAGCAAATCGAAAGCGGTTATCATCATCAAACTAACTGCCAAATCAAAACCAAAATAGCGAATCTGTTGTTCATCATCTAAATTAATAACTTACCAGGAATTGCGTCTCATACATCATTGTTCATCATCTAAATTAATAACCTACCAGGAATTGCATCTCATACCATCATCAAACCAACTGCCAAATCGTCACAGGAATTGCGTCTCATATCATCATCAAACCAACCGCCAAATCAAAAGGAATTATGTCGTCTCAAACCATCATCAAAACCAACACCAAATTGAAATCAAAATAGCGAATCGAAAGCAGAAGTTGAGACCTGTCTGGCTGTCAATTCTGGGTCAAGAATTGAGTGGATAGTCCGATTTGTGATTAAGCATTGCAGCTTTACTGAATCAGTAAATTAGTTCCAGATAAAACTAGTTAGCTAAGTTAATGAACCAATGAGAAATTTTTAACAAGTTTTCTTTTTATTATTAGCAGAATATGACAGCAAATGATAACAAAAGAAATTTTTTCACAAGTTTTATTTTAAATAAAGAAATCCAGCAAACAAATTTAAAAAAATTTGTTTCTGTTATTCAAAGATAACAGAAACAAATTTTTTCCCACAAGTTTTATTTTAAATAAAGAAATCAGGTAATAAGCAAAAGAAAATAAATAATATGGGTAATACAGCAGTATAATAGGCAAATAATAGCTAATGGCAAAAAAGCCCATCTTTCTGGTGTTTCACCCCTTAAAAAAAAAGTGATTGTTCTTAGACTGCTCCTAGTCCAGTTTTACTAACTGAAAATTAACATTAATTTGTTAATTGATATCATAAAAGGGGATGGACATTTGTTAGTAAGACTAGTCTATGGTTACAACTCGCATTAATCAAATATTTGCTCATACTAACTGAAAAACGGTATCATTTTTATAAGTTGCACTAATCGAATATTGTATTATTCAAACTCGCACTAATCAAGGCCTACCTGTATATCAGATTTTTAACTCGCACTAATCAAGGCCTACCTGTAATAATAAATAAATACAGTATGGGTAAGTTCTTATTTATGATATTCTGATTTTACAATTGCCTATACAATATTTCAAATTTGGCTATTTTTGTAGTATATTAGCTAGAAATACTTTTTCTGTTTTATTAAAAATTTATATTCAACCAATGGCTGCATGGTAAATCAATTGCTTACCACTTTGGAAGTTATGGGTTCAATTCCAGTGATTTTTATCCTCTTGATAAGATTCTATGAAATCAGATTCTTCTTGACTTATTTCATTATGTAAGATTCATGCTATTTTTATTTCTGTGTTAATACATCAAAAATTGAATCAAATATAAATTACAAAATATTTTCCATATTTTCTTTAAAAGTGAACATGATGAACAATATATTTTATCATTTTTATTATTTCCTCATTTAAATATTTGACTTGTTGAAAACAAACTAGTTTTCATACTTGATCTTAGACTTTCAAGTTCCAATGTTTGTAAAATAATGATAAAATAGTTCAACAAGCACATTAAGCAGCAATAATAATTATTAATAAATATATAGTTACCAGTATTATTGGTAACTGTATATTTACTAATAATAAATTTTATTACTCCTTAAAGTTCTTGTAGAATTATTTGTTTCATACTTGTATTGTATATAGTTTTATATATGTAAAATAATTAAGAATAAATTATGATTCTGTAATAATGGGATTTATCCTAAATGAATACTTCCTCCATATCAAAATGATTGTTCTATTTGCATAAATTATTTTCATCAAAATAATTATCCGATTTTAAAAAATAATGTTTTATACCTATTCTTATCATTAATTTGAAGGCATAAGCATAATTTATTAAGCATGATACAACTATATAAGTATAATAAGCATTTATTTAACTTTTATATAATTAAACAGCACATGTGGCATTATATTACATATTATTTAATTTCTGCCTCAACATTAGTGGCTTCTCCTCTATCATAGCAGCATTTGGCTAGTTGCTATATCCCAGAAATAGTTTTGGCCAACACATCATGTTTTTTAACGATAGCTGCTATAATACCATACTTAGATCTTTCATTTTTAAAGTTTCTCAATAGCTCCTGTAGAATTGCATTTCTCTCTTCAGACATCAAATTGCATTTCTTCCCCACAGATCTAGGAAAAAGAAAGAAAATGACTCCACATATAGTATCAAAATTCTATTTTATAGAAGGTAATGTGTTGAAAAGCACTCTTCCTGCTTCCATCTCCTTAATCCGATGCAAATTTATAAATCAGACAATCATTTTGATATGGAGGGAGTACTATTTTATTAGTTTGTACATTGGGTGTTATTCATCCATATTCAGTCCAACAAAAGTGTAAATTTAAATATCGATAGAATATAGGCTGAATGTGAAATAGTATTATAATCTACCTGCTGATGTGTTCTGCTTCTTATCATTAGAATTGATGTCATTTTTATTACAGTAGTTTGATATAAACATAGAAAAGTGCAAGTGATAAATAAACATACTTTTAATAGATACTTTTTTAGTTTTTAATAGAATAAATAATTTCTTACTTAGGTATCTGAAAATTAAAAGCATTATACATAAAAAATGATTTTTCTTCTTTTAAACCATTGAGATTTAAAAGTCTTTTTTGCATAATTTGTGAAAAGTAATTAAATATTTAATTTTACTGAAATAATATGTACTGATATCTTTATTTTCATTATTTCAATAGGTTACCATCAAAGACAATACTAACTCCAATAGATAATACAACAATTGGTGATTTAATTCCATTAAACCAAGGAGATGATATCCCTTCTTCAGGTTAGCAGTTTTATTATTATTACCATTAAATAAAAGCTGAAATATATGAAATATTTTTCATGGTACATGGCATTAAATTTAAAGTATAAGAATAATACAGAATGGTAAATATTTTGTATAGTAACTTTTTATTAATAAAATAAAATACAGTGAAACCCCAATTTTTGAAACTTTTCAGGGACCGGCCCGAAAAGTCGAACGAGCCGGGAAAACGCACGAAACGGGAACTCTGATGACGTCATAATAAAAAAGTTATATAATTAAAACGTAGGAAGAGGGAAAGTTTTACATTGCATGTATAGGAAAATGCTCGGACTTCCGAAAATAGACGTTTAAAGCGGGAAAGTCGTACGATACGGGAACGCACGAGCAGGGTTTCACTGTATAAGAAACTTTGACTTTTGAAAGAAGAAGTAAAGAAGTACAGTTGAATCTCTGTAGTCTGACACTTCCAGTAATCCGACTCTACAAACCGTCATGCCTCCTAGGTGAAATTTTCATGTCACAACTTGTTGATGTACAAGAAAGACGTAAAGAAATTGTCAGTCGCTATTCATTCATTGCTCAGGCTTATAGTTGGACTAATTTTTAAGTTCAGTACACTGATTATTGTAAAGTAGTGTTTTACTGTATCAGTGTTTGTTATTTATTTTTACATAATGTCACAAATCGGAAAAAGTGAAAAACGAAAACATAAGATATTGACTGTGGTCGAAAAGGCAGAAATAATTACGAAACTTGACTTGGGAGAAAAGTTTAGTGATTAGGTTGTTTTATGGTATTTGGACAAGCTTAAAAATTGGGATAAAATTAAGGAGTTTGTGAAAGATTTGAACAGCAAAAGCAGTGACAGTAAACTCTTAATAAACAGAGCGTATTCGTTTGTGTAATTCTATTTTTTTTATTGAACATCCAATAATCTGACAAGCCCCAGAACCATATGTATCAGATTAGGGAGACTCTACTGTATAAGATTAGATTAGTCAATAGATTAGTAGTGTTTTACTGTATCAGTGTTTGTTATTTATTTTTACATAATGTCACAAATCGAAAAAAGTGAAAAATGAAAACATAAGATATTGATTGTGGTCGAAAAGGCAGAAATAATTACGAAACTTGACTTGGGAGGAAAGTTTAGTGATTAGGTTGTTTTATGGTATTTGGACAAGCTTAAAAATTGGGATAAAATTAAGGAGTTTGTGAAAGATTTGAACAGCAAAAGCAGTGACAGAAAACTCTTAATAAACGGAGCGTATTCGTTTGTGTAATTCTATTTTTTCATTGAACATCCAATAATCTGACAAGCCCCGGAACCATATGTATCAGATTAGGGAGACTCTACTGTATAAGATTAGATTAGTCAATAGATTTACTGAAATAATTAATTGCTAATTTTATTATATAACTTATAACTTTTCTGTTGCATTTAATAAAACATATTAGCAGATTCCAGTCCTCTATTCTTACACTTTTATTTTCATTATTAATCAAATATGTTTTGTGGATTATTTGTATGTGTCAAATAATCTTTTAAACAATGATAGTTATAATTGTCATACTTTGCACAAGTTCATTCTGATGATCAATCTTAAATATCTAGACTATTCAATGACTTTTTAGAATTATCATAGAAAGAAAAATCAAATAATCCAGCTATTAACAAAATATTATAAATTACCTGGTAAATGATATGGTATATATTATTACATTACAGTGATGTCATATTAATGCAACAATCCAAAATATATCAATATATGACGTCATCAATAGTTTGTACCATCACAAAACATGTGAATATATGGTATAATATCAATTCTATAATGATATGATAGATATATATATATATAAGGAAAAATTGTGTGTAAGAAGTTCTTGGGCAACCAAGCATTCTAACTAGTATAAAGTAATATCAAAAAACCATCTTTATATAAAGCAATATGTATAAAATAGTTAGCTGCTATTTGTAAATATTGATGATTAAGTTCTACAATTTTATGATATGCAGAATTTCATGTCACATCATGGAATTTGTCTCTCGCCACAGAATTTTGGGACTTATAGTGGAATTTGTATTTTGCCACAGAATATTTAATTCACTATGTATATGTACTTAAAATTTGTTGATATATTTGTTACTATAGTAACAAATGTTTGAATTATAGCTGGAGAGGATTTCTAATAAATCGAAAGTGCTACTATTAACTTGCAATTTAGTTATTTAATCATGTTATGAGATTGGTTCCTGCCTATGTGCTGTTAATATGTTTTAAATCTCATATTTTCTGCATTTTGACAATATCATGATATTTCATTATCTGAGATGACATCATATTCTAAGTAGTTAAGATTAATCTCCTGACAGATACAAAGTTAAACACAAGAAGCATAAATGATGAATTATTACTAATTAATAATAATTTCTTATTTAAGTATATATCCCTTATTTTTTGAAATACAATGTACTGTAATGTAGTAAAAAAGTTGTTTCATGTAGTTTAATGTCATATCATTCTTGCGAATAGCATCTTATTAAAGAAACAACATATTATTATTAAAATATTGAAAATATGTGATCTAAATCAGAATTTTCAATACTCTGTCAATGGGAAAGTGACTATATAAATGTAAGTATAGATATTTTATAAAAATAACTTATTAAAGCCGTGATCTCATCCAGCTGTGGAATATTCTATTTCTTGTCAGAGAATTATCCAAATTTTGTTGTGGAAAATCATAGTCCTTACCAATGATTGTATTATTTTAATTTTGAAGCTGCCTTGCTAAGTTTTGATAGATTCACTGGATTAAATGAAATTATGAAATATTTAAAAAGTTATAAATTTTTAAGTTTTAATATTTACATTAATTTCCCCCCTTAAGAGATATTATCAGGAATTAATGCCATTTGAAAAATTTTATTTTTCTATTGATATATCTATCAATAAAACTAGATTATCAGTGATATTCTGTAAAGAATACATTTACTCTTTTATCAAATTGTGTACTTTTAATTTTTTCTCTTTGATACTAATTATATTCCTCTTATTTTATTAAAGTAATTAGTTGATAAATAAACTCAGCCAAATCAAAATATCTGTTCTCTAATTTAATATTAAATGAAATAAGTTGGTTGTCTTCTAGCTTCAGCCATTAGGTGATTTAAATAGCAAGATTATGGAAAAAAGGAATGTTGATTCATATTTTTCAATTGTTCTATATGAATTCTGTTTTTTACTTTATTAGTATATAATCTGCATTGTAACAAGTTAAAAGGCTATTATTTTTTTATACTAAATATATTTTGTATTTGTTGATGGTGGTGACTGAATTACTGAATCACCACATTCTGATCTAAGTTTGTTGATAAGGTAAGTTTTTTATTTATGTTTATATTTTTTCATTTACTTATTAAAACTAACTCTGCATGCAGCAAAGTCTCAATTATCCACCGTAAATGGTACAAAGAGTAGTTTGACAATCAAAAATATTAGATAATACAAAAATTTGAAAATTAAATGGGAGTATAATACAAATACAAAATTCTATTTGCTATGAAATATTGCATAGTCAACATGCATTTACATTGATAATATAAGTATTAAATATACTCAACGTTTGATATACTACATTTTATAATTAGTTTTGTATTTAGTTATAATTAAGGTTTAAAGTTTTTGTTTAACTGAAAGAACCACATTTATTTCCTTTCTACTACTATGCTGTTCAAAACAGTGATCACTTTTTAACTAGACAAGTACAACACAAAATTAACCACATGCATAGTGGTGAATAAAGAAGCAATAAAAATATGTGATTGATATTCCCACACTGTACTTGCTATCATAATATAGGCTGCACATGCAGATGACAATGACTGTTAACTATTGATACATATTGTACATGGAACCTCAGTAGTAAGAATTAACATTGACTGCCCCCAGAAGTTGTTGATAGAATCTAAAGAATGGATTGTGGTCGATAAAATGTTTTTGCTCATATTCATATCTTTCCGGTTACTTTCAAAAATAGAAGAAATAGCAATGATCATATTATTAAAATATAAAATAAGCTGGTTTAAATTGTGAAAATTTCATCATTTATGAAAGACCCAAAAATTATTATTTTATAAATATTTAAATTAATTTTTAAATTTATATAGTGATCTAATATTGTTCTCCAGAACTTCATCATTGTATTGTTTTCTATTATATTGTTATATTGTGATATATATTGAAAATATGTTAATTTATTTTTTATATATATTATTTTTATAGAGGAACTCTGAAAAATACAAAATAAATTTCAAAAAAGTTCATTGTAAAAAATAACAAAGAAAACTTCAGAAATAAATTTCTAAATTTAAACAAATTAAAAATATTCAAATTATTTTTGTGTGTGTGTGTTGTGTGTAAGTGTGTAAGCATATTAGACTCCTGTTAGAGCTTCATTAAATTTGTGTGTAAGTGTGTAATCATATTAGACTCCTGTTAAAGCTTCATTAAATGTTTTTTACATTTTTAAATATACAGTTGAGTCTCTGTAGTCCGACACTCTTTGAACCATTGCACCACCCACATGAAATTTTCATGTCACAAATTATCAATGTGTGAGAGACAGAAACTGATGTAAACAAATTGTCAATCACTATTTGTTCGTTCCAAAGGTGTTATACTAAGACTAATTTTTAAGTTCAGTACATTGTTTACTGTAAAATAGTGTTTTTACTGTATCAGTGTTTGTTATTTATCTTTACATAATGTCACAAATTGGAAAAAGTGAAAAACAAAAACACGAGGCATTGACTTTGGTCGAAAAGGCAGAAATAATTAAGAAACTTGACTTGAGAGAAAAGTTTAGTGATTTGGCTTTGTTTTATGGTATTGGACGAGCCACCATTTATGACATTAAAAAAATCAGGATAAAATTGAGGAGTTTTTGAAAGATTTTAACAGAGAGAGCAGTGACAGAAAAGTCTTAATAAACTGAGTGTATTTGTTTGTGTAATTCCATTTTTTTTCACTGATCATCAAATAATCCGACAAACCCTGGAACCATGTATGTCGGATTAGGGAGACTCTACTGTAAATTAAAATAAAAAATTTCTTCATTAACATTAAATTCAAATACTGCTCTTAGAATACTATATATTATTATTTTTATTAAATGGTTGGGTATCAATCAAGTATAAAGGATTTCTATAAGGGCAGTGACTCCAAAAGCTTTTAGGACCTCTGATCTAGAGGAATGTCTGAAAAAATATTGGATGATGAGATTTTTCTGTATTGTGTATAGAGGGTTTATATACATGTAATTTATGATGAATTTTTATCTTAAAGATTCTGTGTCAATTCCAAGCTATGGAGAAGAAACTGAAAATGCAGCAGCAGCCTTGGCAGTGGCTCAAAGAGGAATGAACTGGGGATCTATCAGTTCATCCTGTCAGAGTTCCATAACTTCTGCAGTAATTTTGGCAAACAGAAAGTCATCTGAACCCAGGAGCAGAAGTGATACACTGACCATGAGTAATGGTAAAAAGCTTAAAATTATTTACATATTTAAATTTTATATGAAATATTTTAAATTCTAAATAAATTTCTTCTTAATTTTATAACAGAAGAACTCAGGGAAGCACTTTTGGTTGTCCTACATAGAAAAGATGAACTAGAAGAGACAAATAAGTAAGTATTAATTCTTGGTTTAATAAAAGATATAATTTTTTTAAGTAAAAGTATTTTTCTAGCTCTCTGCGTAACTTATTAGATAAAGAAATGGAAATGTGTGCTGGACTTAGAGCAGAAATGGAAGAATTGAGAAAACAACAGGAAGAAAAGAATGAAAGGCAGGAAATTAAACTTCAAACTCTCTCAAGGTACACAGTGTTTAAAATTATTTTTTCTTTAATATAGGAAAATACACTAATTGATCAAAAGTATCCAATTACTTATTTGTCCACAAACTTCCTATAATAGTAAAGGAATTAATATTTCTTTGGTCTACCTTTGCTGCTATCACAGCCTCTACGGGGAAGGCTTTCTTTAGATTTTGATAGTGTGGCAAGAATTGACTTCCGTTTTTCCATAAGAGAATTGGTCAGATTGGTCACTGGTGTCAGACAAGTAAGTCTGGCTTGCAGCTGACATTCTAATTCATCCCAAAATTCTATGAAGTTGAAATCAGAATTCTATATGAGTCTGTCAGGTTTGTTCACATCCATCTCATCAAATCATTCCTGCATTGATCTTGCTTTGTGAACAATAATATTGTCATCTTGGTACAGGAAAAGGTCATTATTAAACTGTTGACATTATATTAGGGCACAAAATTGTCAAGAATATCATTATAGGATGAGAGTGTTAAGTTTCTTAGTCACTGGATTAGAGTATCCATTCTGAAAAATAGCTTAAGACTGTATCTCCTCTATTAAGCTTCACAGTTGGCACAGAACAGCACAATCCAATAAGTAGCAGCATATTTCATCTTGTGGCAATCTGATGGAGATTATTATTCTAAGAAATGTTTCTGCTACTCAACAATTTACTGGTACTGAGTTTTTACATCACTCCAATGCTTGCTAATCTTATACTTGTGGCACAGCACAATCCAATAAGTAGCAGCATATTTCATCTTGTGACAATCTGATGGAGATTATTATTCTAAGAAATGTTTCTGCTACTCCACAATTTACTGGTACTGAGTTTTTACATCACTCCAATGCTTGCTAATCTTATACTTGTGTGCAGCTGCTCAACAATGTCACCTGTTTTTTACAATTCAGCCAATTGTTATGGTGCTGTTATTGCTGCCAAAGACATTTTGGAATTCAGTGATGAGTGTTGCAACTAGTACTGGCAACTTTCTTGTTTTACCTGCTTCAACACTCAGCATTTTTTGTCACCTGCTAGATTGTGTTATATTGTTGAAATAGAAATGACTAGACTCATTTAGGTATTTCTATTTCACAATAACATCATTTACAGTTGTTAAAGGCAGTTGCAACAGAGCCAATATTTCATGAACTAACTTGTTGCAAGGATAATATAACCATGCTATGTTGGAACTCATTGAGCTCTACTATATGGCCCATTCTACTACTTGGGCTTCTCTGAAATTTGCCAAAATTGTACAGTGCATGGTCTTATAACCATGCTATGTTGGAATTCATTGAGCTCTACTGTATGGCCCATTCTACTACTTGGGCTTCTCTGAAATTTGCCAAAATTGTACAGTGCATGGAAAAAATTGTACAGAATTTTTTCCATGCACTTTTGGCATTAAACCAATGTAATTTTAATAGTAATATTTTCTTCAAAACTCTCACTATCTCTAATTAGTTTATAATTTTTGTGCTAGAGAAATTAAAAATACTTACAAATTTTTTCCTGGCTTCCAGAGTCTATACAAAGGATTTAAATTTAACAAAAGAATGTAAATGTGCTACCGATAACCAGAACAGGAACTTTTTTGTGCATGCTCGGAATACTGAACATTCTGTACGGTAGTTTCGTTTTCTAAGTTTCACTTCTAATTGTTGATAGATTTTTGTCAATATGATCGTATTTATTCAGTGATATTTTCAGGTACCTTTTGGGTTATAAGATGTAGGAATATTTAGACACTAATTTTCATAGAAAAAAGAGTGTCTTGTACAGTATTACAAATTACAGTATGTATTATTGACGTAAAAATCTTTATTTAAAATTGAACCTTGATATCTCGAAAACTCTTTATACAAATTTTTTTTTGTTCCCATGAGATTTGAGATATCAAGGTTCTACTGTATATCTTTTTTGTTCCCTTGAGATTTGAGATATCGAGGTTTTACTGTATATCCTTTTATAGCTATATGGAATGCATTGCTATATATGGGCAAATCCACTACTCAGAAGAAATACCCAGATACATTTGATCAGATAATGTATATAACTGATATTAAAAAACAGAAAATATATTGTTCACATTTATTAAAATTTTTAAACATAAATGCATAATTGTATTATTTTTTAGAGAAAATGATTTGTTGAAACATCAATTGAAAAAGTACATTGCAGCTGTTCAAATGTTAAAGAGAGACAGTGCAAAGGCACAAGAAAGTAAGTTTTTTCATTTTAATGTTCTTATTATGCTGCCTATGATAAGCTTAAATAATTTTTTCTTAGCTCTCTCCGGAATGATTGGAGATATACAACCTGCTATACCCGAACCACGCATATTTGTTGATCACCAATGATAAGCTTAAATAATTTTTTCTTAGCTCTCTCTGGAATGATTGGAGATATACAACCTGCTATACCCGAACCACGCATATTTGTTGATCACCAATATGAAGCAGCAGAATATGAGAAAAAACTTGTTCAGGTACATATTTTTATTAACATATGCTTTATTATTTTTAAATATAAATTAACTTTTCTATCAGTTGTTATAGTCATCATAAGATTTAATTCCTTGGAAAAATTATTTCTGACATCTCAAAATACATTTAATCTGATAATGTTAATCCATACTACTTGTATTCATTATTTTGAAGTGTCATTCATTTCTATCTCTACTTTCTATTTTTATTATTTTAAAGTCTAAATTTGATGAATAATTATTATTATTATTGCATATGTTTAAAGAAAAATAATAATAAATTTCTAGTCATTACTGAAAAAGAATAGATTGCATTTTCTAGTAATAATTGGAAGATATGAGTAAAAACATTTTTTGTCATCATTACAAGTAATTTTATCAGATATGAAGTTATTGCTGTTGATTATTATGTATATGTTTAACAGTACCTGTGTATTTGTTACTGTATATGCTATATCAAAATGAGTAAACTTGGCAATCAAAACAATGTATAAGAGAATTATAATTGTTTTATCTTATTACAATGGACTCGCATATTTACGAATATCCAATTTATGAACTATATGTTTTACAAACTATTTAGTTGATCCCAAAAAGTTTCTAATGTTAATTAATGCCATTTACAAACTTTTAATTTTGTGAACTTTTTTGGGGATCCATATATGTTTGTAAAATCAAGAATCTACTGTATCTAATAATCATACTAGCACCGAAGGCAGGAACTTTCACAAAAAAACATACTAGTTTTTATGGTAGAAGCGCTTTCGATTCTTTATTCAAATCCTCCTCAGCTACTATCACATTATAAAATCTTTACATCGAACGCTAACAGAATTCTACATATATCGATGGAATGTATAAAATATGATTTTATAATGTGATAGTAGCTGAGGAGTTTGTAAAATCAAGAATCTACTGTATCTAATAATCATATTAGCACCGAAGGCAGGAACTTTCACAAAAACAACACACTAGTTTTTATGGTAGAAGCGCTTTCGATTCTTTATTCGAATCCTCCTCAGCTACTATCACATTATAAAATCTTATTTTATACATTACATCGAACGCTAACAAAATTCTACATATATCGATGGAATGTATAAAATATGATTTTATAATGTGATAGTAGCTGAGGAGGATTCGAATAAAGAATCGAAAGCGCTTCTACCATAAAAACTGGTGTGTTGTTTTTTGTGAAAGTTCCTGCCTTTGGTGCTAGTATGATTATTAGGTATCTTATCAAGGCAGTGTAGTATTATTGTTAGTTATTTTGATAATCTACTGTATATACAAAAAATTTAATCAAATCAAATATTCTCAGTATTTATTATTGTTTTGAATAATTCTTTGATAAATTTGTTTAAGCACATAAAATCATTCAAATTCAAAATGTAGCCATTATATTTTGATCTGATATAAAATTTTTTTCAATTTTATTGGTATCATGAATGAAATATACATGATCCTCTAATAACAAACTAGCATTTTTGATTTTTATGAAAAAATCAAAAATCATTCTAGTAGTAAATGTATTGGGTGACAATCCCATGACATCATCATTGCAATGAAATGATGTATTCATGATCAGAAAGTTGATTCCAAATACTATAATATGTGCATATGATACTTCTGTGTGTAAATTTATAAAGTCTATAAATCTGTGGGATCGGTGCATAATCCGTTGAATAACATTCTTGCAATTTCTGGTTAAGACTAATGTGGATGTTTGTTAATTTATGTTAGGCTCTAAAAGTAATTACCACCATAAGTATCTTATGTGATGTATTCATGATCAGCAAGTTGATTCCAAATACTATAATATGTGCATATGATACTTCTTCTGTGTGTAAATTTATAAAGTCTATAAATCTGTGGGATCAGTGCATAATCCGTTGAATAACATTCTTGCAATTTCTGGTTAAGACTACTGTGGATGTTTGTTAATTTATGTTAGGCTCTAAAAGTAATTACCACCATAAGTATCTTATGATTTTCCATATTAATTTGTACTAATACAACCCATAAATTCATATAAACTAATTAAAATTTTTCTTGCTACTTTTTTGTTTTATTTTTTAAGTATTTAGCATTTTAATCAGCCTTGTATTTGTCTTAAAGCCCTAATTTTTCAATGCTTTTGACTGTTCTGGCTTTTTGCCTTTTTATTAGAAATTTATGTTTTACATCAGAGTTAATGTTGTTGTACTATTTTGTTTCTATAAACTTCTATAAACTAAAAATAAACTTCTTAAGATAACAAGTAATATCTTTATTGAGAAATGCTTTTGGCATTAATACTCCCTCATCATCTCATTCATTTGTAACAGTTTTATAATTCTAGAACTCAGAAACATATCAGAACTCAGAGCGTGTTAACGCCAAAAGCATTTCTCAATAAAGATATTTCTTATCTTAAGAAGTTTATTTTTTTGGTCTGCTCAAAGCGCTGATTTTATAGTAATTGGATTAACCTAACCTTTAAGAGCAGCAAGAAAGTTTAAAGAATTTTGTTTCTATTTTTGTTTATTTGACATATGACAGTTTACACCATTTTATATATTTACTTTTGTGTGTCTTTTTGATGATTTATATGTTGTTATTGTTTAGTGTAGCATTTCGCATCACTGTTTATATTTACCTTTTGTTGGCAATATAGTTTTGTTGCTATTTTACATGTTTCTGTTTAGTTTTTTGTTATTTACATGTTTTAAATTTTATCCATGTTTAGCACAGTTTGGCCCATGAGATCCTTGCACTACTAAACTAAACAAACCAACCAACCAACCAACCATTTTGATTTTTCTGAATTCGTAGCAGATGGACTTTTTGCTACAGAGTTGTACTGTATTGAATAACTATATATGGTTTTAAAATGCCAAAACTATCACAAACACTTGCTTTAATCGTCAAAAGGAGAATAAAACAGCAATATAAGCAAGGTATTCACAGATTTATTAATCAGGAAAAACGTTTTTGGACCTGATTAGAGTCCATCATCAGTTCTACAATACTTAAAAAGGCATTCCATCAGATGGAATGCCTTCATTAAGATGGAATGCCTTCTTAAGTATTGTAGAACTGATGATGGACTCTAATCAAGTCCGAAAACGTTTTTCCTGATTAATAAATCTGTGAATACCTTGCTTATAGTGCTGTTTTATTCTCCTATTAAAATGCCTTTTTATGAATTTTTAACATTTATTTATTGCAATTAATATTCATATTATCAATCTTTTTGATACTTCATATTTAAAAAAAAAATTTCTTAAATCTGGAACTTATAAACTTGCATGTGCATCTGTATGTATATATAATATTATATATACATATACATATATTATTAATGTATATTATGTTTGTGAATGTGAAATTTCACATTTATTATTGCAAAATTGAGTGATACAAATTTAATATGAAGATTACTGTTTTAAATTGTGAATCTGGTTATGAAATATGATCAGCAGTTTTTGAAATTTATTAATTTGTTCTAAAATCAGTTTGTATTTGGATTAATGTAACATAAATTCTATAAGTTTCATGAATGATATCTGTAAAAATTTTGTTTTAGGTGGCAGAAATGCATGGAGAACTAATGGAATTTAATGAACGTCTTCATCGTTTAATACTTCAAAGAGAATCAACTATTCGAAGATTAAAAGAAGAACTTGTAGATTTAAGAGGTCCAGTAAGTAATTCATTGCATTAATGAGGACAATATCAAACAAAAAAAATTTATTTATTTTAATTTGTTAACTTTTAGTTACCAGATGATAATCAGACATCAGATGATGATATTAGTATAACTTCTGATTATGATGCGTAAGTACTGTAATTAAATTTAATAGGTATGACCAAATTAAGCCTAAAGACAGGATATCATTCAGAGGTTTATCCATTTCCTATTTCTTTATCTGACTTCAAAATTTTTCTGAAACAATTTATGGCCCAAAAAATGAAGTTTTCAATGAAATACTTATATCACTCATAAAATTTATTTTTATTTTTGGTGCCAAATTAACAAAAAAGAAGTTTGGCCATGCCTGAGATATAATTTGATGATGATAAAATGCTATTGCTAATTACATAATTATTTTGCAGTTCATCACAAACAGCTGCATCCCGTCCACTTATTAATATATGGATACCATCTGCATTTCTGGCAGGTCGCACAACAGATCTTCATCATGTGTATCAAGTGAGTAACTTTTTTAAATGCAGATTTTTTTTATTATATACAAAATATCTAATTTTATTTATATATCAGGTCTACATTCGCATAAGAGATGACGAATGGAATATTTATCGGAGATATGCAGAATTTTATGCTCTGCATAAATCTTTAAAAAAGAAACATCCTATTGTTAATACATTTGATTTTCCACCCAAAAAAACTATTGGTAACAAGGTAAATAATTTTCAATATCATAATTTATTTATGATCTTCAAGTTCATATGCATTTTTGTTACATTTTTAAAGGATGCCAAAGTAGTTGAAGAGAGACGGAGGCGTTTCCAGCATTACTTGCGATCCATCATCAACTGGATGCTACAGATGAATACAGATTTGACTAACAACCCTGACAGAGAAACTATAATCTCTCTACTGCCATTCTTTGGGTAAATTTTAAATCTTTAGATTTTTATTCAAGACATATTAAATTATTAAAATGTTTTTATCCTCTTAGCGAGAAAGAGAATGATGCAAAATCTCAATCGCCTCGCACGGTTAGTAGTAGACTGAGATTTTCAGCCCGTAATTCCTCGCCCATTGGAGGTGAAAGACCAGTGCAACATTATATGGGTCTATAAAATTATAACCTCCATTCCTAATCTATAAAGCGACACAACTTCCACTGCACTGCCATAAGATTAGTATCCAACCATTCCAGGCTGATGGAAAAGTATCTGAAACTTAATAAACCTATTTGTTATTTAAGACCATACTTGAATCCAGAGACAGCTGTTATCGGCAGCACTCATATTATGTGCATTTCTACAAGAAACAAGATTATCCTTTTGAACTTTTTTCATTTTTTTACAGCAATTTTGCCATTTTTAACCAACTGAATTCAGTAATGTTCAGTCTATAACTGTTACATCATGAGAGTTTTAAGATTTTCACAATTGAACAAATATCAACATCATAATGATGAAGACCACAGTATATTTAACTTCACAAATATTTATAGTGATGATAAAAGCAAATTGCATACAATTGCATTAATTTCTCAATTCGTTTAGATAACTGTCAGACTCTTTATCATGTCTAGATTTTAAAAGTAGCAGTATAAACTATAAATAGTATTATTACATAATAGCAGTATGAACACTTACATTATCATCGCACATTCCAAAATGTTTGTTACATTTATTAGGTGGACAGTAGCTCTGTATTCAATTAAGACAAATTGAATATCGGGATTGCTATTAATCTATTGCTATTTAAACTTTTTTTATATGCAATTTCAACTCTTGTCATTATCTTTAGAATGATTTAGCAGATGTTGAATTGTTTAATTTCTTTATAATGATTAAACTTTTAAGTTTAATATGCCAAATGTCCTAGTGCGATTCATAATATTATATTTAATGCTCAATAAAAAAAATCACTGCTTTATTGAAGGAATCATGCTCGCGCATTTTGACTCTGCTCCTTATTAAGCTGTCCACAATGCTTAATTGCCAAAGAGTGTCAAAAGAAGTTATTTGTAAATTGTTGAGTCACACAGACATGTAAAAAAAAGCTATTTATGAAATGTTGCCACTAAATTAGTGGATTTAATAGCGAACAGACAATGAAGTTATCGACGATGTCGGAAAACTATAACTCAAGTTTTTTGTTGGTGATGTAGAAAATTATGAAAATATCTGTACTTATTTGTATATTTATTGTGGAATATATATAAATATATATTGTTTAAATGGATTATGAATAAATTGCATGTTAAAACATGTTTAGTTCTGTGATTAGAATTTGTCTCCGAAAAAGTATTTGCGTGACAGTTTATTTAATAAATAAAAATACTTACATAGAATGCATTAATGAAAGTTGTTATAGTATATAGTGATTTTGTACATGTATTCATTGAAAATGTTTATCATACTTATATAAATGAAATATATATTAGGATAAAATTATTATTAAGACTTTAAATGTATGTTGTATATAGTATATGTAAATATAATCATTTTCTAAATATTAGTCAGAGTTTTGCTTCTGTTAAGTTGTTTAAACTTATCTGATTTAATTCTATCAATATTGAAGTAACAATTTTGAAATTATCTAGAATACAAGAGAGTTCCAATTAACTAAGACTAATTTTAAATAAAGTTCCACGTTATTTGAAGTGAATTGTTGAAAAAATTTTATATATTTCATCATCAAACACAAGTATAAAGTAATAAAGTGTAGTTATAATGACTATAAAGTTTATATTTTTCTTATCTGTGACTTGCATAAAAGTTATGAATTTTCATACATGATGTGCAATTTTTTTTACTTTTGTATGATAAAAATTAAAGAATATTTTATTATGTAATTTAAAATTCATTATATTCAATAAGTATATTTAGTCTGAAAATAGTGTGTATATCATCACAACGTATTCAAATCCAGTTTTTTGACGATAACTTACCAAATTTGTGCTAGAAATTTTGATTATCTGAGTTTCCTCTTGAACAGCCTTAGATAATTGGTACTCTATTGTATATAAAAATTATTATTATGAAATTAATTGAGAAAAATTTTCGTAAAATTAAAACTGCAAATTTATTTATTTATTTATTTTTTTGATATTTTCATAATCATGTATTACATATTTATCAGTTCACCCTAGCTATGGATATCTACAATGCATAAATGTATTGATTTATGTATAAACTAATGTTAGAAAATTTGTTTTCAGGACATACTGAAACTGAATTTTATTTTATAGATTTCAGCATAACTATGTGAAAGAACAGAACAAAACTCTGAACTAAAAATATTTTGATTATAAATATAGTATTCTATTATTATTATTTTAATGCATTTTATAAAATAAAAGATAATGTATTCAATATTAGTAAGTGATAAGTAATTTAATAATAATAGATTAAAAATACTGTTAAAAAATCTTCAGAAAATTAACATAAATTCAATACTGTATATAGAAATTTTGCATCATCACAGTTCCATTCTTTCCATCCAAGAAAATTACAGAAATAATTAGAATTTAGACATTAGGCTTAATCAATTTTCGGATACAATAAACAGTTGAAACAACCAGAAATCTTGAATGTTTCTATAGAAATATCCAAGATTTCTGGTACATTATAACTACACTTTATTACTTTATACTTGTGTTTGATGATGAAATATATAAAATTTTTTCAACAAATAGAAACAACCAGAAATCTTGGATGTTTCTATAGAAATATCCAAGATTTCTGGTTCCGTAATACAATACTTAAGAATAGGTATTCTAAACTGTGACTGCAAGAATATATTTTTACATGTTGGTGCAAACAGATTACAGCAGTTGTTATATACAGCATTTAGGTTCATTAAATTCTTATTTATTCTGTTTATAAAAATATTTAGAATAAATTAAGAAAAAGTGTCATTAGATGTAATAATCATACATTTATTAAACAAAATTAGAAAATATGATTTCATTGAAAAAATTTTAAATATATAAATAAGCAATTTATTTATAAATCTGTTTCCACATAAAAAAGAAATAAACACACAAACTTTGCTGTGCTAAGGGCAATGGTGACTGGCCACAAGCAACATCTTGTAACTGTCACATAAAATTCCTCTTGAAAGTTTGACCATAAAGAAATCTTACTAGAAATTTAGAAAAAAATTCATTTTTTTAAATTATCCACATAGGCTAGGTTAGGTTAGTTTTATTACGCCGCCATATCCTCATGGGATATTCTGTATCTGGCGGCGGCCATTTATAGCTCCCATCACAGGCTGGCCAGCACCCATGATGGGGTCAACCGGATGGTTGAAGGATGGGGTTCAACAGGCCGAGCCCGGACCCCTCCTGAAAAATTGGAGGTGTGGGACCCGGATTTGAACCCAGATCCTCCAGGGTGGTAAGCCAAAGCTTTACCACGCGGCCATCCGGCCGACGTCCACATAGGCAATTCTTCAATTTTACCATAAAGTATTTTTGAAAAAGTAAAATATTTGCAGTAATTTAGAACAAAGAAACTAAATATTTCTGCAAGATAAAATACATTTTGTAATTTATTTTTTATTTGGGCAAATGGTGAGAGGAATGGAATCAGTGGTATTTGAAAGTTCAGATATTGGGTTTGTAGAATATACATACACATACACACATACATATATATATTATATAAATTTAGCAGATTATCAAAATTGATTTCCTCAATTAAATGTAAATTGTAATGTTTATAAACCATATCGTGATCAGCTTATGGGAAAGTAACAGTGTAGTCAAAGCTATTTAATACAAATTTCAGTATTTCTTATAATTATTTCTGTTTCATTTTTCATACTTAGAATTTTCAAATTTTTTACATTTTCTGCTTTGTTTCGTTTTTTTTTTTCTTCTTTTTTTTGTCAACAGATGAAGAGTATAAGTGGCGGGGCGAAACAAGCCCTTCCACAGGCTGCCACCCCTGCGGAGGGGTTAGCCGAATTGTGGAGGACGGGGGATCGACAGGTCAGGCCCGGATCCCATGATAAATATTTTCAAGGGGTGGGACTCAAGATTCGAACCCGGGTCCTCCAGAGTGGAAAGCCGAAGCGTTTCCATGCGGCCAATCCGGCCGATGCATTTGTTTCGTTTTGAATGCTTATTTTAGATGACAATATTAGGGTTTGACTGTCCTCCAGTTTATAGATAATTTTTCGGCTTTTAGAATGAGGTACGAATTGTCATGAATTATATTTAATAAAAGCAGGGAAGTTATACTACATTCAGTTTTAAAAAGTTACAAAACAATACTGTATATAATAAAAATAAATTGCTATCATCTCATGCCGTTGTCAAATTCGACGATAGGGAATTACGGGCGAAAAAATTCCACTAGTTACTCAAAATTTCTTCTCCAATGACGTAACAATCAAAAGAAGTTTCCTTCGAGCATTGTTTCTTATTAACAATGATGGCGATAAGTGCAACTATTTCAAGTTCTTCACTTGTGTGATCTGCCATGTTCTCTGTTTAAACGAAGAAATTTTTATCACCAAGGTAAGCATTTAATCTCGTTTACTTAATAATTAAGAGTTAGATTAAGTTTGTAATTATATAGCCGATGGTGATGGTTGATATCTCAGGTTAACTCTCCAATGATTCAAAGTTTTCCTGATTTCAAGGTTGGATAAGCAATTATTGGTGACTATCGCCTTAAATATATATTTGTCTTATTGCAAATTACAGAAATAATTAGAATTTAGACATTAGGCTTAATCAATTTTCGGATACAATAAACAGTTGAAAGTGGAAACATTGTTTCTATGGCAAGAAAAAATCATCTTGATTAAATAGAACGAAAATTTTAAATTATAAAACACTGTACAACTAAATATTTAGCAACTAAAAATTTTTCCAGCTTTGTGATCTTCCTCTTTCTGGCCCATGATTTCCGTGGACAAGGAAATCGGTCATTCCGTGAATCTTTTGGACATTGCCACAATGGCCAGAAATTAGGTTGTAGAGTTCGGATTTTCACCTGAAGCTCTACAGTCCGGGCCCCGTCTCCCCTCTGTGTCAACCTTGCGACTTGCCCGTATTTTAATGGTAATGGTGACTTCCTTATTATCCAACCAATTAGTCAAATGAGTAGCTGCTTCAAAGTAATGCTCCATTAACGTTATCCAACTAATTCTTTTATTTAAACCAAACTCAAAATTTACATTAACTTGTGCTATTGTAGTTAAAATTGTAAAATTATGTCCAGTAAAGAGCCACTTCTCTTGTTACAAAAGAAAACAGGTTAACTTTTTCTAATAAAAAAAACACATCTGTGACAGATGTACAACTAAACAGTCTCATTAAAAATCCATTATTAAGTAACACCAATGTTAACCTTAAAAAAACGATCTTGACACACCAACATCCTGGCAATAATGACGACGGGACAATTGTGATACCTCTTTTAACTGAAGTCTTCATTAACGTAAACAAACACAATAGAAAAAGAAGAACTATCAAATAACAGTTAGTTAACAAAATTATAATCAGTTGAACTTTAGAATAAAAATAAAACTTTAAACTCAATCTTTCTTTCTGAAAATTAAGACTCCTTCGAATCACGTGCAAACACCTATGGTCGAGATTACTCATCAAGATGGCATCCTTCTTAGCTAACGAACTCCAACCACAAAACTTCCAAGTAAGTTTCTTTCCGAAACCTTACATCGTTAGTTTTAATTACGTCACCGAATCGTACAAGGGATGATATTTGATAGTGGCCACTTCCTACCTAGCCTATAAGTATGATAGGATCAACTGGAATGTTGAATGATGAAGTTCAGAGACTGGGTTCGAACCCCATCTGAGAAACGAAGTATAACAGCCAGATCCTCGGCCATACAGTCAATGCTAGAAGGTTCGGAGCACAAACTGGTGCTGGGATTCAAAGAGAAGTCTATTGAACTATACCACTTAGCTGATCACCTGCACAATAAATTTTTCATTTTTAAATCTCTGAAGATAATACTGACTGCCAAACTGAAATCAGCGTTGTACTAGGCTGGCTAAAGAAGAAAACTTATCCAAATTTTCATTCATACTTATTTTTCAGTATGTAATGTAAACAGACCAATGAAAGAACAGGCAAGAGTTAATGAGATACACTAAACAACACAATTAGTTTATACTTATAAATGTGGAATGATGATACGAGAATATTGCCTCAGATGGGAGATAGTGAGCAAGCGAGAATTGATTGATGGGGCTGATAAAGGAGAATGAAAAAATGCATATCAAAAAGTACAACCGAATAACAAAATGAAGGTGAAGGATTGCTCAGGTTGTTTGATTTCTGCGTATATTCCAGTAGATGTTTTATTCAACATTTTCGCCACTTTCCAATCAGGTAAAGTACTAAATGGCAAGATGTCAACGAGAAGAAAACTTCTGATAGGCACAACACACTTTATTCTTTCAATTCATCATCCCTTTCATTTCTGGGGAGCAGTGAACGGTCAATGATATACCATCGATTCTTCGATAGGTCTAAACGACCGGTCTGTCTGCTTCGAGTCCGAGTGCAAAAGCGCAGCGAATCTTATCAGCAGTTAGCTTAGAGAAATCTTAACGGCTAATCATTGGACACTGGAAGAACTGCTGCCCCAAGCGGCTTTGGCATTGTTTACGGTTCATTTGTACTTGGCGTGTACTGTATGGAACTCGAGTTTCCTCGATGGATGAAGTTCCACAACGTTGCAATGCTGAAACTGTCGAAGAAGCGCGCTCATCCATTTTCTGATAAGCGGATTGGAACTTCTCTGGTGAAGCCACGAGTCCACCAGAGAACGGACGAGCTCGGTTATGCTGTTCATATCACAGTTGGCTGTTAATCTGCCAACAGAATTTCGTGTAATTGAGGGGAAAAGGCTGGAAGCTTATCTCATAGTATGTTATCAAAGAAGAAATTATTTCATGCAGTCAGCCGATAGCAATGCATTTTCTAACATGGAGTAACTATCCATCGATAGTTAGACTATCACTCGATGGGCGGAATTATATCCTCCTGCGTCCATCATCTCCCAATCCTTTACAAATTGAAGCATTACCAAGTCAGATAGGTCAAGTCAATCAAGCATTCGTTTATGATGGACGAGAAACTGGCGGGTTCAGAGGATTATTCATATTAAGTTAGATGAGTTTCAATTAAGCCGCTATATTGCAATGGGATATACCTTATATAGCGGAAGCAACTTTCATACCTCATAGGCTGGACAACACTTTTGATTGGATCAACCGAAAAACTGAAGAATGGAATTCTATTGCCTGGCCCGGACCCTCTTTTTATATAACAGATGTCGACACTTTCCACTCAGATAGAGTACTAAGTTGCGGAGTAAAATACGATTTTCTATAGGCTGCCCACCTATGCTGAGAGGTCAACCGTTACGGACGACATGAACCGACGGGTCAGGCCGGATTCCATATTTCCAGTGGCTGGGACCCGAGCATCGAACCCGGCACCAAAGTAGAAAGCCATCTAGTTTTTTTCAGAATGAATTACACGTGGCCAATTTATCCTGAAAAGGGGTTACAGTTGTGGGTTCTGGAATTGAACCGGCCTCCAGATGGGTCAGGCCGGATTCCATATTTCCAATGGCTGGGACCCGAGCATCGAACCCGGACCAAAGTAGAAAGCCATCTAGTTTTTTTCAGAATGAATTACACGCGGCCAATTTATCCTGAAAAGGGGTTACAGTTGTGGGTTCTGGAATTGAACCGGCCTCCAAGATAGTAAGTGATAGTTTTATCACACGGCCATCTGGACGACTGGATCGTTCATCAAGTGCATATCCCAGCTATACAATTCCCTTAGTTATCATCTCATCTTGGGGAACTCAATGAAATGTGTTTGGTTTTGAGGAATACGAAGCATCCTAGCCCTGATAACCTCACCGAGATTGCCAAGAAAACCATCATTGATTGCTGGACAATAGATTCAAACCCCATCCACGACATGTTTGGTTCTGCTATCACAAATCTCGAAATGTTGAGGTTCGGCCATATTGGCTGCATGGAAACGCTTCGGCTTTCCACTTTGGAGGAACCAGGTTCGTGTCTCTGGTCCCAGTCGTTGAAAATATGGAGTCCGCCGGCCCATATATTACTAATACAGATAGGACACATCCATACTTTCAATGGTAACTTCTCAAAATGATGTAGTTATATAAAAACACTGATCACGTTGCTTAGATCGTAACTTGGATGGCGCTACTAACAGTTAAACATTACCATCAACCAAGCCAATAAAAAGTCAGGATATGACATCACAAAAATGGCTGTACTTCCTGTATAATCGTTATTATGACTACTACAAACTTTTATACAAATCTACGGTGAATAATACTTTAACTTCTTAAAATCGAAAATAAATTGAGAATGTACTTTTAAAAACGAAACGTGGGTTTTAATCATATTTTTTAGACTTTATAAGTTCGAAATATTTATAATACAAATTTGCTAATAATTTCTTTCCGAATTGTTAAACATTAATGGAACCTGTATGTTCATATAATTATATTTATTTTCTAGATTCAGAAAACAACGTATATTAATATAATTTTATTGAAAAATTTATATAAACAAGTCATACATCAAAAAATATTTTTTTGTCAACAGATGACGCCACTTTCCACTCAGTATTAAGTGGCAGGGCGAAACAAGCCCTTCAACAGGCTGCGCACCCCTGCGGAGGGATCAGCCGAATTATGGAGGATGGGGATCGACGGGCGCCATTTTCTATTCATTAAAATATGTTCTGACAAAACAGTCTGCCATTCTTGGAGGGGCTGGATTGTGAAAGACAAGGATCGACGGACTTCATGAATAAATTTTCCAAGGGGTGGATCTGAAGCCTCTAGGAGAACCCGCTGTGATAACAGGTACTATGTATCTATTTTTGTAGTCAGGCCGATACATTCATAGTATCTGGGTACACTGACAAGGGGAGGTTCAGACATTCGGGTCACCGATTTTTTTGAAATTTTGCACACTGTCAAAAACGCTAGAGTAGTGGCCACCAATATAGAGTGATTCTTCATCTATTGTTTATGCTCTTTCAGATACAAAATATTGGCAAAATCCCAGACACTTTTGCCATATTTTATTGTTTTACTTCCATAAAGAGAAAAATGTGCATCAAGCTTGTGAAAAGTTGCATAAAGTTTACGATGGCAATGCTCTACAAGAATGTCAGTGTCAACAATGTTTTATGAAATTCTGGTGATTTTGATCTCAACAATGCTCCTTAGTCAGGAAGATCAACCATGGTTGATAACGATAAAGTAAAGGCATTAATTGAGTCAAACCATCGTTACACAACACAAAAGATTGCAGAAACATTGAACATCCATCACTCAACCATACATGACCACCTGAAGAAGCTGGGATACATAAGCAAGCTCGATATTTGGGTTCTTCATGAACTCAGATAAGTTCAATTGACGGTATGCATAAACATTTGCAACATGCTCATTAAACATGAAGAAAATGATCCTTTTTTGAAGTGATTGATAATTGGTGATGAAAAAGGATCATTTACAACAATGTGGTGCATAAATGGTCTTGGTCCTGGTGTGATGATCTGTCTCAAACAACATTGAAAGCAGACATTCATCAGAGGAAGATTATGCTCTCAATATGGTGGAATTAACAATCAATTCAGAAATGTACTGTCGGCAGTTGAACAGTTTGAACAAATCCATCATCGAGAAACTTACAGAGCTCATTAATTGTAAAGGAGTTATATTCCATCACAACAATGCAAGACCACACACAAGTTTGATCACCCACCAAAAAATATTGGAGCTTGGATAGGATGTGTTGCCACACCTACCATACTTGCCTGACCTTGCGCCATCAGACTTTCACTTGTTTTGCTCTCTTCAAAATTCCTTGTGTGGTATGACGTTCAATTCAGATGAGGCTAACCACGATAAATCACCACTTTGTTCAGTTTCTCACCAAAAAAAGGAGGTCCTTCTATGAATGAGGAATTATGAAGCTCCCTGAAAGATAGCAAAAGATTATTGAGCAAAATAGGCAATATATCTTTGATTGATCTTTGTTCTTTATATAAATAAATGCATTTTTTAAAACAGAAAAAACACATCATGACTTTTCAGACAACCCAATATTTCCTGTTTACAAATGTGGACAGTGGAGTGACTGATCATATGATGATATGCAGAGATAAGTAACCAATGTTATTCCATTAGAAAGTAAGGTTGAAGCTGCACATAAGAAACAATGAAAATAATTGGAACAGAACATGTTGAGTACTAATTTACTGAAAAGAATAGGCATAAGGATCATTTAGGAAATGTCTTCTATGTACCTGAACTTGATGAAAATCTTCTTTTATGGTGATGAATAGAAAAATTGGGAATGAGAGTGAGTTTCAAGGATGCAAAGGTTATAGTGATGGAACAGGACTGCCATGTCATTTTCATAGTGCAGCAGACTGTGTGAGGGATATGGAGGCGAGGAACTGTTAAGATGGAAAAATGAAAAGTTACTTACGAGTAATTTTTTCTTTTTATTTCCATATAGGATGCTTATAAGTGAATAATCGTGTCATCATCTTTCTTTTAAAAAAGCTGGAGTAGTATTTAGTTCGCTAAGTAGTATTGAAGCTATAGAATAGGCTTCTTTCGACGCCATTTTTTCAACGAATTCAGTAAACTGTTCCAAAACGAGGTAAAACATCGACTTTTGACGTTGCGAGCGCTTTAAGCAAAACGTTGAGTTTACGAACCTATGTAACATTGGTCTCGACCGATGTCAGAGTTTTCAGACACAGCGAAACCTACTTTAGTCCCATATATCTGTTGAGTTACGCTAATAATGATAATGATGATAATAAAATCTACAAAAACAAAACGAATTTGAATATCTGAATTTAATAATAGTGAATTTTATTTGCTTTTCAAATTATCAAATTATAATTATACATGTGACGTGATTAATCGTTTTGAAAGAAACTGTTAATACTATTAATATACGCGTGAACATTATCTTCATACTGGACTTCTGAAAAATAGTACAGATCGTAGATTATATGAATTAATTTTTCAAAGGAACTGTGCATTTTTCAAGATAAATCTTTACTAATGAATCGTATATTTTCATTTTTCAACAAATTCGGGAAGATATTTATAACAAATATAGCGATCTCACCTTTAGTAACAAACCACATATCGGAAAATTCACCATCTAAAATTATTTTGAATTATCAGACTAACCATGTCGTTTACGTTCAACACTCACTAGCCATCTTGTCTTGTCAGGTGTTGTTGTAGCGCCATTTCTTACCACGCATTTTAATTTGACCAATAGGCATTTTACCGGGAACATGAATAACAATCGTAGCGACAGTTCTTCGCTGTCAGTAAACGTCGCTAACAAAAGTTGTGGTGGAACAATCTGTTGTTACACTGACAATGTCGTTTACTGACAGTAGTGTTATACGATGTTGGTGGAACCTACTCTTAAAGTTTGATTTCTCGGAAAAGGGGTAAGAAAGAATTTATTTAAAACAATATCTTAAGAAAAGATTTACGAAAGGATAGTTGTTTTAATATATTAAAAGTATCTATACTACCCATCCAAATATTGCATTTCGTGTTACCATTAACTTTTTTAATATAGTTACGCTTCTTACATTTATACTCCTCTTTTATATTCAAATAATGGCAACATTAATTCGTAAAACATTAAGGGTCGGTTCCACCAACATCGTATAGCACTGCTGTCAGCAAACGACATTGTCAGTGTAACAACGATCGGTAACAAAGATCGTTCCACCACAACTTTATACTGACAAAGAAAAGCTGACACTACGATTGTTATTCGTGTTCCCGGTAAAATGCCTATTGGTCAAATTAAAGCGCGTGGTAAGAAATGACGCTATAGCAACACGTAGAAATTTTATTAATAATATTACTAATTTAATGTATGTGTGTGTGTGTGTGTGTGTGTGTGTGTGTGTGTGTGTGTATACACACTTAGTAATATTATTAATAAAATTTCTCTAATTTAATGTGTGTGTGTGTGTGTGTGTGTGTGTGCAAACGTTAGACAACTTGAGTTTGATTGTTTCGATGCTAGCAACTAGAGCAAACTAGACACGTTTCTCTTTAATATCAGTTTTGTGAGGAAAAGGAAATGGGCGGAGCGCTGCCATAGGATATAAAGTGAAATGCGTCGTGTCGCTGGCTTAATGAATATTTCCTCCAGTTGTGACGAAATATCGATAACAACTTAAGTTTCAATAAATTTTCAGCATATATTAACGCAGTCGAACAACTAATGTAAAGCAATCTTTCTTTATTTAGAAAGCATTAAACTTTCGATTTCCTGCATAAAATAACCATACGTGTGATGCCAGTTTGATATCATATATAATATATGTTAACTGGATCTACTTATAAATAATTATTATGTGATTTTAAGGAAATAAGAATATAAAATTGCATGAATAATTGTAAATACATAGCGCATACATAATATACATGTATGCAACATGTGTATATAAATACGCACGTGTACATGCATACATGTGAATACATGTATGATGTGTGTGAATATATATATGTTGTGTGCGAGTACATGTATGTTGTGTGCGAGTACATGTATGTTGTGTGCGAGTACATGTATGTTGTCTGCGAGTACATGTATGTTGTCTGCGAGTACATGTATGTTATGTGTGAATACATGTATGTTATGTGTGAATACATGTATGTTGTGTGTGAATACATGTATGTAACACGTGTCTGTAAACATACACATGCATTACATACCACTGAGTTAATTAATATTAACTCAGTGTTATTATGTTAGTTTATAAATTTTCAAGCTTTATTTATTATCGAGTGGGTGGATTTTCAAAAATAACCATTCTGAACTAGTATTCTTTTGACAGTGATTTCATACATATGTGTAATATCTATACATAAATTGTAAGAATATAAACAATAAAAATGATAAATTATATAGCTTTACAAACTGGAAAAATAGATTCATAATGATATCATTTTTATATAAAAAAAATCTTATAAAAATAATGGTGAATCTATATAAGCATACAAATAACAAGAAATATAATTAATTATGGAATGATGTCCAGATATCAGTATTTAATTAATTCATTTTATATAAAAACATTGTGTAAAATATATGCATACTGCATATAATATTAAATTTAATGTCTGAAAGAAATAGTTTAATAATAAATATGAATAATAGATATTTTAAATTCATTCACTGGTGTTCCTGCCATATTTCTCTCGATAGTTATAACTTCTAGAATATTATACAACCCGTAAATTAGACAATGCTAACAATCTATTTATAGGAATAAAAAACTGAAAATGGCTCCAGTCCAGGAAGGTTATCGAGAAACATCCGCCATTCTTTAACTAAAATAGAATTTAATTTTCAAGGTTACAAGTAATGAGTACAATGTCTTCTTTTTGATACAAGTATCTCAATTATTCGAGATTTTTTCAACAGATAAAATAGTACAAACGTGACAAAGTAATTCGAAATTTTGTAAATTATTAGTCTAATGTGTTTAGCACTAGATGGCGGTGGAGTAGTTTTTTCTCTGCAATCTGTGAAAAAAAAATTATTATTATTATTTTATTATGCGATATCGATGAAAATAACGTTTTTTTCCAATTTGGGTCCAGATCGCTCGCATTTTTATGTTCGTAAATAGTGTAATAATTAATGTATTTATTTTTTATTTTGTGTAAGGTCGTTATACATTTAATAGCCACTGAGTTAATAAGTCAGTTATGTTAGTTCATAAATTTTCACGCTTTATTCACTGTAGTGTGGGTGGATTTTCAAAATAACCATTCTAAACTAGTATTCTTTTGACATTGCTGACGGTATTAAAATTTTAAATTCTGTTTGAACAAAAAAGGTTACTCCTAGAATAAATTCGCTTCCTCATCGGTTAAGGAATACATTTATTCAATATTTAAACATTTGGAATAATTCCTTTCCAGCTAAGTTTCAAAACAACGTTGAAATTCTATAGGGAAAGTGATGATAAGGATAAATGACCCGTTGGAGTTACTCTGTCTTCAATTTCTTCAGAATCACGTTTGTCTTAATAGAAACCAAAGGATTATATGGATTATGAGAAACATTGCTGTATTATGAGCAGATATGACCCGATTATAAGCAATTTTCTACGTATAATTGCATACAAATGAACTGATTGTCGCTTCTCTTCCAAATCTTATATCAACCGAAAAACGTTTAAAATTTTCAGATCGATCGGTAACGAAATGCAGTTAGAGTCGAGATTGTGGGTGTCAGACACCTACATGTGACTTTGACATACTCGGGGGAAGTCAGTGAACCTGTAATAGTCACGTGTCAGTAACATTTCTCCTTACTGATTCGTCTGTCCTTCAACATCGCTGATGTAATCGCCTGGGAAGTGCATCGTTACTTTTTCTAAATATAATTACTATATTATATATATATATATTTATGAGTCACACAATAGTTATAAAATGGCATATCGAAAATGTAGGTCAATCGCCACTTGTTTATTCTCTACTTAACTCGATTTTCATATACAGCACTCAAGGCACTTTAGTAATAATTATTTTTAAAGGTTTTTTTAATGAAAATTTGTTTGTTGATATTGTTTAACCTTTAAAACAAAATGTTGCAAAAACAGCACGAAATTCTTTTAATTTTTTTCTGTTATTTTAAAACTGTAGACATGTTTATTCTTCCCCAAAAAAATAAAAAATAATAATAATAACTAAAGAATGATGATTAAAATCAAGAATCGAGAAAAACTTTATCTGTAATCTATATTAATCTTTGAATAAGTGATACAATAAAAAATAAATAAACTATTAAATATTTACAAACACTTCTACAATCTTTAATCTGTAATCTAGATGAAGATGTAATCTTAACTTCAGATTATTTACAATTTAACTGATAGAAATTGCAATTAGATATATTTTTAATCGAGTAGATTTAAGTGTAAACTTTTTTGTTTTATTGATCCCGAAAATAAATTTTTGGTTTCTTGCGATGTCATTGAAAGATTTATCCTCAGAAGTGAGACATATGATGTGGAAATAAATCATTGAGAGCAATCATTTATCAAGTTGAGAGAACACAAACTCGCAGAATTCAACTTGCCACGGCACTAATAACCCTCTCGCTCCATTTTTTTTTTTCATTAAAACACTAAAAATTTCGATAATTACACGTAATTTGTAAAAAATGTTTTGATTTTTTAATTTTTTTTTCACTTCACTGACGGCATCAAAATATCTCTGAAGAGTTTCGGCACGATTAAAGAATCTAAAGATAGATTTGTAAGGTTTAAATGCTTAATATTATATAAATCACACAACGATGCATTATAAGTGATTAATTTCTTTCTTTGAACATATTTTACACCCTTATACACGATTACTACGATATAATTTATAGCGTATCAGCATTAATGTCATTTCTGGTGGCAAGATTTTAAAGAGGACATTGTATAGTAATTTTTTCATATAAACACACCACCGAGTATCATTTTTACTCTATTTGATTGAGTAATTTGTACGTAATTAGTCATAAAATTTATTTATGAAAACTTACTACTGTACTTCATATACTACCGCAACATTGAACATTTTTCGATGTCAAGAAAAAGAGCAAATTCTTTTGTTTCTCGTGTTTAAACAATAATAATTACGTAATCGAACAGAAAATAAAATTATTCGATAATTTTCTGACATCATTTATGAGTAATTCAGCGGAAATACCGATTTTAAAACCAAAGATGGTAATCCTGTTTGATATTTTTTTCGTGTTCTTGATAAAATAATTCGTTCTAAAATTTGATTCCGGCTATTGTTTCCAGCGGTGTGACGTCAGATGACGATTTTTAAACATGCTCTAACATCGATGTCAACATTTAAACGTGATTAATTCAGTTGAGTAACTTAATAAAGATTAAATTTTCCAAGAACACGTTCGGTAACACGATACGCATTTATTTTTTTTCTAACTTTCTGAATGAAATTCGATTAAACTCATTTTTCGGATGTATTTTTAAAATCATTGGTCCGAAATCAAATTAGATTCTCTTAGAAAAATGTAGTCATTTTTCAATTCAAAAGAGTTAAACCATCTGTGACGTCCATAGAAAGGGACGTCAGTAACAGTAAAGATGCCAAGCACTGTTTCATATTATCAATTCTTCCTAATTTTCTTTTGTCCGAAATATATTTCGGAGTAAACGCCTCGTGTTCTTAATGACATCCTTGGAAACGCGATCGTGGAATATTTCGGAAAGAAACAGTCTGCAATTTTTCTTTACCAAACAACCACCTACACTCCTGCGATTCTTCTATAAACCAGCTTTTTTTCTTTTCTTCCTACATCTGTAACTTCTATTCTTTAGCGATGAGTAAAAAGGCGGATTGTGTAGGACGATGTTTGTTTCGGAATTCCAAAAAAGATTCTTAATAAAAAAAATACATAATATTACATTCTCAACATTTCAAATTAATTTTTATATCTCTGGAACGTATCCAAGTTATCAGTATCAGTTATCTGCATCGCAAATATTTTTTTTTCTTTTGTTAAAATTTATTTATATATGTATCTCGGTGATGTTTAGATGTATTTATTACAGTTTTTTGTTATTTTTATAAAGATAAGATATATATATTAACTTCATATTTATTTTATCAATTCTTAGTGGAAAAAGTAAACTGCTATTATGCCTGGAATCAGGGCCGGCTCGAGAAGCTGGGCCCGGTGCAAAGATGTCTTGCAGGGCCTTTTAATAACGCCAGAATGGTTGGTAGTGTGTCTTCTGTTGAGAATAAGAACTCCAGAATCCTACAATTTCCTTAAAAGTAACAACTAGATGCCTTTACCAGATTGCAACCAAAAAAAAAAAACAGTTTTGAACAAGAGTTGGATCATGCAGGTCGCGGTGCCTTGCGCGATTGCACCGTTCGCACTGCCCACCTAGAATTCTATTTTATGCATTTCTTTAAGATGAAAATATTAAAATTGGAAATATATTAGGTAAGAAAATGCACCGATTAATATTAATGTGGAAGACGTGCTTCGATTTTAATCAGGAATCGAAAATTAGTATTTTTTTTTTTTTTTTTTTTTTTTTTTTTTTTTTTTTTTTTTTTTTTTTTTTTTTTTTTTTTTTTTTTGCGATTATAACTCAAAAGATACAACCCTTCCTATAATTGCATAAACGTCAAAACCACGAAAATAGATTAAAAATTAATAGATAAAGATCGAATCGATGAGGTATAACGTTAGAACTTTACGTGTTTTCGTTTTTCGATGCAATAATTTATTACAGGCATATTACACGGATATTATCATCATATATATTAATAGTGAAACGTGGCTGGTGGGCTGGATATCAAACCACTGCGACAGCTAAAATTTATATAGTTTTTATTAATAATTTAAAAATTAAATCAAAATTAGTTTCTCTAAAAAGACAAAAATCCGAAGGTGGCGCTATAATTTAATAATGGCTGCCATTCGTTTTTATTAATAATTTAAAAATTAAATCAAAATTATAGTTTCTCTAAAAAGACAAAAATCCGAAGGTGGCGCTATAATTTAATAATGGCTGCCATCTAATGATCCTGTATACGAGTTCGAGGAGTTTTTCGAGTGATATGAGCAGGTAATATCTAGTATGATATATATATAATTTACTATATTAAAATATTGATTTCGAATCTATTTCTTAACCTTAACTTTTCCCAGTTTGATCCGAATTTAATAACAAAAAACAACATAAGAATCACGGTAAATAGTAACAACTGAATTAATTGGATTTATTTTTATTCATAAAGTGACCGTTATTTATGTATTTACGCCATTTAGAATCGTCTTTTAAATTTTTTATTACTTTACTGCCAGTCAAACACAATTTAAATATTTATATGTGTTTTAAAAATTAATGTAGAGGTGTTTTGACCGTAGGAAATGAAATTAAATCAAAATTCCGAAGTAAAGATTTACTATGTAACCTATTGTTATAAATCAAAATTTTGTATTATTGTTATTATTATTATTATTATTATTAAAATTTATTTATTTTGAATTTTAATATCAATTTTTACACGTAGGTGGTAGCTATTTTTAGCCCATTTTCTGAATAACAGCGAGATGCAGAAGATCTCTATGCTGTGCTCGTCGAACTTCAAACGGCAAGGGAGCAAGATGAATTTAGAGAAACCCTAGAGGAAATCGGGATAGATATAGAAGAGCTTGAAGAGATTAAGAAATTATTAGTGGGGATGAATTTAGAGAAACACTAGAGGAAATCGGGATAGATATAGAAGAGCTTGAAGAGATTAAGAAATTATTAGTGGGGACACACTGACAGACAACAGTTAGTGTGTCCCCACTAATAATTTTTTAATTAGTATATTTTTAGGAAATCAGTAGTGATGTGACATTCTGTCATTGGAGGTAATTTCAAAGCTGCATCATTTAATATTCTAGATTCCATCGTTTAAAAATGGAGGATATTCAAACTTCTTTCTTCGTTCTCTTAATATATGTTGACCTGATTATCGATTTTTTGGTGATATTTAGCAGGAAGATCGAGTCATTAAAGGCGGTCAGGGGATTAATCCTCCATTTTCGACCATTTAAAATAACCAACTTTAAAAATTTATAAACTTTAAACTTGATAAAACAGATTTCGTTCTAGTAATTTTCGAACTATTTTATTTATTTTTACAAAATGAGGCCATTAAATCAAACTTTGAGATGAAATAAATTTAATTTGCGCTGCAGTTTCATCTGTTTAAAAATGGGACGTTCGAACTTCAGATGTTTCCTTGAAAATAACAATGTTTTACAGATATTTATGATATCGTACATAGAGAAGATTGTTTTATTGACTTATACTTTAAGTTTGTATCTTTAACCATTCCAAAATAGAGAATTAGTTCTTTCCAGAAGTGCTGGCTGCGAAGCTGCAATAATTATTGTCTTTAAATATTTAACTCCACTATTTCTGCACTTATGGTGTTTGAATGAAAGCTTTATATTAACGCGTAAATAAAAAAATCTTAAAAGCTAATTTGATCGTATTATAAATAAGCAAAAAGGCGTTTATTTCACAACTATTTATAATCAAGATTATCATCGCTAATTCACACATGTACAGTTTGAAATTATAAAAGAATACGGATTAAATTTCTTATTATCTACAATAACCTTACTATTCATTAATATCAGAGATGAAGTTATCGAGTCTTAATAGCGGTTTTTTTTTAAGTACAATCTATCATTTTACATTTCATAATGTACCTCTTTGATAAGAAATAAATTATCGGCAGTAATTAGCCTTTTGTCATAAAACGTCATTATTTTTAGATAAGAAAATTAACTCAATTTTATCAGGAAAAAATATGATGGAGGGTAATGTACTTTTATAAAGAAATATGCGAAACCTTTCACTTCCAAATATTTAAAATAGCGTAGAAATTTAACTTAATGGAACATAAAGATAAAAAAAAAAATTAAAATTGGGCGAAGGATCAATGTAAAGAGCACAATTCCCTGAATAATTGATTGAGCAAAACCTAAATATTCATTAAAAACTTTTAAACTTATATTGTGATTGTTTTCATTGCTATAAAAAATTTAACTGACCTATAAACATTCGTATAATTTTTTAAACGTTATGCCACATTCAGTTTTCTTCGATTTTAATTATGCATCACTCGACACTCAAAGTTTACATTTTTAATTTACACGCGATATTAATAAAATACATTCAATCACATAGGGATAAAAGATTTTTCTGCAAGTTTATTTTATGCCAGTCGGTTCTCTGACATTTTGAAGTTTTTTTTTTTTACAGTCATTAATTTTCGGGTTTATTTATTATGTTTCTGGAATGGCATAAATCACGAAGATACTCATCCTTTTCTAACTTTAGACGCGCTTTCAGGTGAATAACTTAGAACACTGAAACTTACTAGATCCTATTTTATTTTTAATTGATAATTTTTCAAGATTTTAAAAATATAAACTTAAAATGAACTGTGCAAGATTTTTTATCATTAAAAATATTACAAAATTACACAATACTTACTATATCTGTGTTTACTATATTTGTATTTTCTAAATATCTACAATATATAATTTACCGTATGTGTGTATATTTACTGTATTTATAATACAGGATTTATTGTACCTGTGTATCTGTATTTATTGTATCTAACACACTATCAATCTATAATACAGTAAATAACACAGTATTTACTGTATTATAGATAAAAAATATTATTATTTTTTTTAATTACTATGTTTTCATATACTTAGTGTTTAAGAGCAGTTTTTGAATTCCCAAACTGTTTTATAAATATTTTTAATAGATATTTATAAAATTTTTATACCTTTTAGTAATATCAGATCATCCTAAAAGTAATGTTCTTATATTGTACTTGTGCAAACCAGTCTCGGCTTGTCTAAACATGAATTCTTAAAGCTTTATAAATACTACTAAGCTGAAGTGGCCTTATTCTATGGAATATATCAAGTGATTTTCCTTTCAAAATTATCCTTAATGCTTTTAGGATGCTTGATAGAAGGAACTTTTAATTGTGATCCTTTTTCAAGAACTTTTAAAGTATAAAAATCTGTCTTATAGAGCTATATAAAAAGTGAGAAACGTTTTAAAATGTCCCTATCAAGATCAATCGAAATAATTTTATTTGATGTTATATTTTTAATATAAATTCTGTAACAATTTCATTTTGACTGCTCCTGTTGTTGGCACTGAATATTTTAGTGCCAACAAGAAACCTTATCTGATATGATAGGGACATTTTAAAATAACGTTTCTTACATTTTAAATAGCTCTATAAGACAATTATTTTTTAAAGTTTAAAAGTTCTTGAAAAAGGATCATAACTGAAAGTTCATTCTATCAGGTCATCCCAAAAGCATTAAATTCTGAAAGGATATAAAAAAATAAATCACTTGTTAATTTAATCAAGTATATATTCCAGAGAATAAGACCACTTTAGTATAGTAGTATTTATAAAGTTTTAAGAATTCATGTTTAAACAGGCTGAGACATGTTTGAACAAGTACAGTATAAAAAGGACATTACTGTTGGTATGTATGATCTGATTGTGGCACCGTTAGAGAAGTTCATTTTTTACAGGCTAATGTATTCTTGCATTCATTAATTTTCAAATATCAAAATTCGATCAAGACTATTCAAATAAACATTCAAAAATTTTTATAATTCATACTTTTATTTCGAGGTAATTTGATTATTGCATGTTTGCCTAACATTCTTTAATAACTTTTATTTAAAAAAAATAAATAAAAATTGTTTAAATTCTTTCATTTTAAAATTGGGAAAGTTTTGATCATTAATACATAAAATCTTACGAATTAAAAAAAAAAAAATTGTTTTAAAGGTAATTATAACTTTCATGAGTTTCGTTTAGCATTCTACTTTTAGTCTGTTTGAACGAGAGTTCAAATTAACGTAATCCGAGACGAAAATGTTACAAATGCGTATTTAATAAAAGAAAGAAAATTATTCAAATATATATAACAAGTCGAATACTTCAACGCTTTTTGATTGACGAGGCGGCCTTTTTGCAACTTGAGATGTTTTCATTCAATGTAAACATATGAGCGAATCAAAGAGACAATAAATACTTTGTTCGCACTAAGAGAACTATTATTATTTCCAAAATGAAAAGTGTTACTATTTACCTGTATTACTTTCAATAATCAAGGAGGGAAATTATACTTTTACCTTAATTATATCTTTTTTTAACGCTAGTATTTATTTACTTTTGATTTTTTGCGATTTAAAATTATAAGTATACCATTATGTATCATTATATTCTGATAATGTCAGCCGAATGGCCGCGTGGTAAAGCTTTGGCTTACCACCCTGGAGGATCCGGGTCACACACCTCCAGTTTTTCAGAAAGGATGAACCCTATCATGGGAGCTGGCCAGACTGTGATGGGTTTTGTAAGTGGCCTCCGCCAGATAGAGAATATCCCATGAGAATATGGCGACAATATAATTAACCTATTCTGATAATGAATATTCTGTTATAAATTATACATTTTTTTTGAAGCAGGACCGAATATATCAGATTTTATTCCAACCCTCACGTGAATAATATTCAAAACAAAGATTTACATAGGAATTACGATAATAAACGACAACAGACCCTACGCTACAAAATAATTTTCTGGATTTCAGAACAATGATAAAATAAGTACAAAAATTTTGCTAACAGTAAGGTCAATAAAGTAAACAAACTACTCTCAGTTTGTTTATTATAGGGTCAATAAAGTAAACAAACTACTCTCAGTTTTGTTTATTATAGAATATTAAGAGATGTAATATAATAAATGAAATGAATCATCTACAAAATAAATAAAAATGATGGTTTTGAGCAGGTATCAATGGCATAGGAAGATATAAAGCACATCTGTATTGAGATATTATCTCCATTGAAGGCATTTTGCCGAAGAAAAATGCTCCTAAAAATACCTACTGTCATTTAGTTAAAGGCAATAAATGTGTGTGTCCACAGTGATTATTGTCAAGTAAACGAGAAGATTATTTTGGCTGGCATCTGCTCACGGGTGAATACAATGGCATAGCAGCCGCGATAACTTAAGAATGCACTAAATGCTTTCCAAGAAGAGGATGTCGTTTTCTGCAATAAACACTTTCTTTGATGCATCGCTCATATTCTCGGATTATTGCGGATGCTATTTCAGTATATTCGCTAAAGAAAAAAACGTTACTGACATAATATTCTTGTTTACTCGGGATTATCCACTGCGATTGAATATATTCATCATTATTAGCCCTAAACAACCGTCAGAAGTTTGGGAATTATAATTTTTTAGCCAGGAACCGCCTTATTATCACCCGAAAACGTTCATTCATGAATAACTAGTTACATAAGTCTATGTATCGGATCATCCCAAAAATAATGTGACTTTTAGCATTAAGTTTTGAAAGAATATCAAAGATAAATCATTTGCTAATTTACATCAAGTATATATTCTTCATTTGAGTCAATAACACTCTTTCAACTTTAAAAATTCATGTTTAGACAATCTGCGACATGTTTAAACAAGTACAGTATAAAAAAAAGACATTACTTTTGGGAAGACCTGATGTAATACGTATTAAAAATTATAAAACAGAAAACACAAACGTAAATTTATTTTGATTAAATTAATGGATATCAAATAATATTTAATTAGATAATCCGAATAAAGAGCCTAAACTCACTAGAAATCGCTAGATTCCAATTCGTACACAATACCTGTAGTGCACGAATTGGAATCTCAACTTTTTCATAAATTCGTACCACCAAACTCAAAATTCAAAAATTTCATACCACCAATAGAAATATTCCTCGTATACCAATAGGAAGTCGAATTGGAATCTGGCGAGTTCTAGTGAGTTTAGGCTCTTTAGTCTGATTTTTTAATTAAATATAAGATATAAGCCAAGATATATTTAATATCCATTAATTTAACAAAAAATTTATGTTTGTGTTTTCTAATTTTTAATATGCATTACATCAGGTCGTCCCAAAAGTAATGTCTTTTTTTATATTGTACTTGTTTAAACATGTCTCAGATTGTTTAAACATGAATTTTTAAAGTTGGAAGAATACTACAAGTCATGTTCTCGCGTACCATTAGTGATACTCGTATCATTAATCGAGAATCACTGCTGCATATGATATTTACTATACATTTGTGACAAAAGAAGCAAATTAATAGACGTCTTAATGAATATTATTAATTAGTAAAACTATTTTATAAGATTTGAATAATATGTAGATAGAGTTCACGTATTATATTTACTTTGAATTATAATGACGCATAATGTTTTAATTATACACGAATTCCATCTGCATATTATTTAAACGTTATATTTTTTCTAATTTGTAATATTCATTAGCTCAACTTATGGCTCTAGATTTTCTGAATAAACATAGCTTTAATATTTATTTAAAATACTTTAAAGAATTTTTGTTTTATAAAAATTATTCGCATTACAAAACTTAAATTTTTTTCTTTACATTATTTATGCATTAGAATATGTTATCCAATAAAATTACATTCAAATCTTTCATCTTTACCTCCGCAAGTTTTATTCTCATTTTTTTTAATAAATTGCAGATCAATCGATATTAAAACGTGGATGAAGAAATGAAAATCGAATATACGACCGTATATGGCCGAAATTGATTTACAATCAAAAATTAGAATTTTTTATCGTCCAACGCAGTTATAAATTCGATTTTTGTGCGATCTTCACCGTCTACCATAAAGCTTAGTCTGCTAAAGTTATATTAAAGATCAGTATATTAACTTTTTTTTTTTTCACTTTTTTTTATTCAGTTAACTTACTATTTGAGATAAACTTATTTTGTAAATTTTATATTATTAAAATTACAATATTAATTAATAGAGTCATACCTCACTTTACGACGTTAATTCCTTCCAACGTGACTTAAGTCGAATAAACTCTTTAAAAAACGACATAGATCCCTTATAAATATCCCCGTAACGTCGTTAATAACATTTTAAGCTCCTAAATAATTCTGTAAGTTTCAATAATCAGCTCATACCCCGATTGGATGAATAATCAGATTTCTCTTGTACGCAGCGTAAAAAGTTGAACAAGAGTGAACTTCGGCGTAAAAACACAGCGTCTAGCCATATAGCGAAAGTGACATCAACATCAATATACTGACGTATTTACATCGCGTTTTACGCCTGAGTTCCAGCTTTAGTAAATAAATATCCGATGTAAAGTCGAAACGACTTAAATCGAGGTATGGCTGTATATAATGTTATTTTCGAGAGTAATTCTCAAGCGAAAAATTGATTTAAAAGTAATGCCTCTAGTAAATTTATACAGATATGTATAACTTACTCGCCATTAAATTAAATTAGACTTATACTGAGAAGAGTTTTATATAAGATTTATTATAAATTTTGGCAGAAACGAACTTCCAAAACTTCTCCTTAACGTCCGATAGTAATAGGAAGACTATTACTGAGTAGCAAATTAGTGAGTAAATTAAATTATTGCAACGATTGGTTTGATGGAATTAAGATAACTTTTACTGAACATTTTCCAGCTTTCACAGATTATAATTATTAAAGAATAATCTAATTAAATAGCAAATTAAATTTACTACTCGGTATATAACAATATACATTAATCGTAAATGCGAATTTTCAAAATAGATAACACTAAACAGCCACGCTAAATTTAATGCCGATGAAACTATTGTTAGAAATATGCTATATTTATAACCGCTCATTTTATTGGACAGTTCAAAATCAATGTTAACAATCTTAAAGAGGTTTTTATCTATATTTTCATATTTTAAACTCGACATTCTCAGTTTCGGAAGCGATATGTAATGTCTAAAGCTACGTTTAGAGTCGGTGCTACTTTTCATGCAACAAAGTGCGCGAGAAGGCATTCAAAGGCGCATACCTCAAAATCTGATGCAATACTAGGCGCATGTGTTCCCCATCCTAGTTGGATTACACGCAGTGATGATATTCAAATTATTTAACAACCGGTTCGCTTAAATTTGATGCCGGGGGATCTTGAAGAAATTTACAAAATATTTTTATCTGTGTTTAATTGTAGAAGATTAACAAAATTACATAAATCAAAGAACAAAAATTAACAACAGGCTCAATCGAACCGGTTGTTAATTGAATAACACCTACAGTTAACGTGCAACACACGTGCAAGTAGTCGTGCAACATCTTGTTGTTTTGAGTATTTTTAAACTTTTTTCGCAAATTTTTCTTTGCTTTAAGGATTGGGATGTGGCGAAACACGTCCATTTATTGAAGACTATGGTCGTCAAGTTATTTTATGGCAATATTTTCATAAATTAATGAAAAAACCGAGAAGCGGGACGTGATGCTATACAAGAGTTGAGTGATAAATATCAAATGGATACAAATTAAAGGATTGAGGTCATGTTTTCAAATGTTATATGCCTCTCTGTATGCAATTCATGCAGAGAGGCATATATCTTAAGTGTGTACGTTTCCCTCAATGAATAGAACTAAATTAGATATTTGTTGCATTAACTCACTCTCTTTTAAAGCTTATAAATAAAGTTAAACAATTTTAATAACTTCAATAAAATAATTAAAAAACGCCGTTGAAACGGTGTAAAGTTCTTTACCAAACAATTAAAAATTATATTTTTAAAACGAACTGGCATTGAGAATCTCAAACAATATTAAATTCGTAGAATATATTTCAATTAAAGAATGAAAAATGTTTGATTGAAAATGTGCAAACAGTTTCTATTTATTTAAGATGGAAACGTTAAACAGTTGAAAAGTGGTCAATACTCGTATTTAACATTCTCGATTTTCATTGTTTGCATAAAATCTGTTTATTTGTTCAACGTAAAACTTCATCATTAAACTTACATCAATATTATTTATAACCTCTTTATTTACATTCATGTAAATGCAAATAATATTTATTTATTTATTTTTTTTATTCTATTAAAAAAAGTTCTAAGACGAAGTTTAGAAAGATTGCACGTAATTTATATTTACTTTGATAAAAATTTTGCTCTTATTACTGTATTAAAATTCTAATAAGTGATAATTATATTCAGCAGTATTTTTTATACTGTATCTGTTATTTAAATTTAATTAAATAAAGTTAATTCTTTCAATTAAACAATTTTTATTTTCTTGCATTTCATATCAGATGTGCAGAAAGAATAATTTATTATTTGAATCATATCTAAAAGTTAAAGTGACCAGACGTCCCGGATTAGCCGGGACAGTCCTGGTTTTTGAGCCTGTCCCGGTTTTGGATAAAATGTCTCTGATTGTCCAGTTTTTTTTACTTATAAATAAATATTTCATATTAAAAATTAAAAAATAAAGATTAACTAGATTTTATTTTAATAAAGTTAGCTTTTGAAGAACTCTCCTTCCCAACAATAGAACGTGGTCATCTTAATATGGATGAATCAATTTGAAGAAAAAGTAATAAAAGTAAGAGTAAAATATATTGTTTATGCTTCTTCTCTTCCTGCTTTCTTTTTCAAATTTTTTTAAAAAAATTACTTAAAAAGTTAAGTTTTTGCTTCCCAATCTCCCGGGTTTATGTTCAGAAAATTTGGTCACTTTATCTAAAGTACACTTTCCATTCAAATTTTTCAATACAAAAGCAAACAAATTAATAGATTAAAAATCATTAACGCATATCACAAAGTAAAAATATATATAGGGTAGGCCTAAATCCGGGAGAGATGATGCTGCGGGAGAGACGGCCAGCTAAGTATATTCACATTCTGGAGCCAAGATGATATTGTGGTAATGACTATGGCATACAGTAAGTGCCATTCATTTGTTTGAACAGAGTAGACCCTGATGTGCTTCATCTAAGATAATTAAAATCCAAATTAAAGTAAAACCGGGAGAGATGGCGCATCTATTTTTTTTTTTTGTTTAAAAGATGTGCCATCTCTCCCGGATTTACCCTATATATATTTATTTTGTTGTGCTTCATCTAAGATAATTAAAATCCAAATTAGAGTAAAACCGGGAGAGATGGCGCATCTATTTTTTTTTGTTTAAAAGATGTGCCATCTCTCCCGGATTTACCCTATATTTATTTATTTTTCATTTCGAATAGTAAAAATAATTGTTATAAAAATTTTGACGATTATTTTAATATTTATATAAAAAATTAATCGTTTATGAAACTTTTATCAGTAGAACTCGTCGTTCTTTTAATATTAATAAACAAGCAATTTTGGAGAGAACTAATTGCGTTTCCTTTTGTTTGAATGATGATTAAAGATAACGAACTAAAATATGTTATGAAAATCATCTTGGATGGAATAACCTCTATGTTAAATGTCAAAAATATTAATAGCTCCATGGTTGTTATAGGAAGACCTCATACATTTAAATCTTATAATTTTTAAATAGATGGAAGCTATAAAGTTAATTAATATTATATGTGAATTAACTCGACTTTAATGGTCGGACTACGTTGCTGAATTTACAAAAATCGTTCAAAAATTACTAGGAATGAGAATTGAAGTATTGACGTCCGCCATTTTTAAATGGTTGAAAATAAAGAGTTAACTCGATATGTCATCGAGATCACCTCCAATGATTTGATCTTCCTGCTAAATTTCATAAAAATCCAATAATTGGTTCAGAATATATTATAAGAGTTTGTCAGAAGTTTGAATGCCACCATTTTTAAATGTCTGAAGTTGTAAGTGAAATAATCTGGTGCAGTGATTATAGGTGATAGCAGAAATTCACTAGCGAACTTTATGAAATTATTCTCCCGGCAATAACTTTTAAATTAGTTCTCAAGTTATTATTGGGAGACAGACAAAGCTTGTGATCTTATCCTCACCTTCCTTCAGAAAATAGGCTGAAAAATCCTCTAAATTAAGTTGAAATACTATAAATCGTTCAATATTGAAGACTTTCCAATATAAGATTATATATTAATCCCGGTCGAGTTATATAAAAAAGTTGTAAATATAAAAATGAACTAAATGAATGAATGAATGGAGGAAAAATATCTAATTTTATAAACATTCGAGCCGAGTCCGAACAAATTTCTACCGTTGTTGTCGATAAAATAAAAAATATGGAATAATAATCGTTGTTTGAATCCAATATTAAGAACTTCTTCCAACTGTTGTTCAATTTCGACATAAAAAATGGGACAGGAAACGGAAACCGAATCCTTCTCTTTATTTCAAAGGATAGTAACACTAAAGAAGCAATTTTAGAGGATTCTGCATTGAATATATAAACTTAATTCACTTCAAAGAACTATAAAATTCCATTCATGTGACAAGAATTTCGAACGATACTTCACTAAAACCGAAATACTGTCACCGATTGGATATTGAAAATGTTTTACTTTCAAGAACCGATAGAAAATGGGATCGAGTCAATAATTTTTGAGAATATTTAGTTTTAGAAATTCCCTATCGCTACCGAATTTATTCTCGAATACTATTTTTATTATAATTTTTATAACTGAGAAATTAAAATATTTGATAGATTATATCATAATATTTAAGAATCTAAAAATCTTTAATTTATTTTAGATAAATTATGGTGTATATTATGGATTTTTCTAAAGCAGATACTGCATTGTATGTGCTTTAGAAAATATTTTAAAATAAATTTGAATTTCTTAATATAAAGCCGAACAGCATCACCCACCCAAGAGACATCTTATCTCAAATGGGTCTATGTTATCTTCATGATTTAAACAGGAAAAAACTAAAATTGGGATAATTTTAAATTAGTTTGGGATGTATCGGACAATTTTCTAACATGTTAAATAGAATTTTCGTCAAAAAAGCAAACATGCAAAAGTTTTTAACCATTTATATCACGCTTTACATAATGGAAATAATTTTAAATGGAAAATTACACAAAAATTAATTTCGCTATAATAAAAACGTGCAAAAGCATTAAACAAGAGCCAAGATTAAATCGTTTCATAATTATAAAAGATTGAATAAAATATTTTTGTAACTTTTAAAGTCTTTAATATAGAATAAATAAATAAATAATGCAATAGTTTTTTATAATGGTGATTAGTTTACGTTTTATGACATGAGAAATTTATCTTGACTATTTAAAATGTTAAAGAAGTAAAATATATATTTTAGATGAGGAAGAGTCAGTTAAAGTTTTAATGGCAAATGTGTTTCGTGTCTAAAAGTTTAGCATCTTAATTCGCATTCGGAGAACAAGACGGCTCATCATAACCTCCATGTTAATGTCTAAGATATTGTATATAGTATGGACCTCCGGAAAATTATGACAAAAAAGTGCAAATTATGCAACTTTATTAAAATAATAGTAATAATAATAATTTTCTATTTAAAAGTTGTTTATAAAAATTAACTTAGAAATATTTACTATTTTTATTTACAATAATTCAAATATTTTGAGTCGCATCATTATAATGTTTAATCAGTGTAACATTTAGAGTAGAATCACTGTAATGTATTTAGAGTAGCATCACTTGTAATGTTTTAACAGCGTAGCATCACTTGTAATGTTTTAATACAGTAGCATCACTTGTAATGTTTTAATACAAGTGAAATTACCACAGTTGTCCTAGGAACGCCATACTTGAGTTACATTTTAATTGTTCTACCTTTCTGCACTTTATAATTATTTTCTTCAATCTCTTTGCTCAATCGAGTGTTCTTCTTTTCAGAATTATTCCTCTGGTCAGTTCTCTTTGAACCCATCCTTACATTTCACTCAAAAAAATAATTACAATTTTTTTACTTCCTGAAAACTGTAGAATTGAAAATTAACACAAATAACAAGGGCAAACATCAAAGTAGCCCAAAAAGAACTGACAAATAGCAAATGACTGTAGAATTGAAAATTAACACAAACAACATGGCAAACACCAAAGTAGCCCAAAAAGAACTGACAAATAGCAAATGACTCAGCAAACACTAAAGTAGCCCAAAAAGAACTGACAAATAGCGAATGACATCACGCAATTCCATGCAATGCATGCGCCAACCCGCGAAACTCAAATGTTGAATTGCAGGACATCGAATTGCAAGGCACCACTGTACAAAGTTTTAACACTTTCACTTCTTATCAGTTAATTTTAATGATGTTCTCATAACATCTTTTAATTAGAACAGTTGTCATTTTTCCAGTTCTTATATCTTTTTTATGTTGTTGGAATCTACCTTTCAAGCTTCTTTTAGTTGCACCCATGTAGTACTCATTTCTGTAAATCATAGTTGTATAATGTGATTTGATAAACTCCTGTTCTATGGCTTTCTTCATGTTTATTTTTATCATTTCTAAGTGTATTAAACACTGTTGTGCCTCTTGTGCAAGTTAATGTTTTACCTTGTTTTTTAATCACCTTTTTTACAGTTTGTGATTTACTTAAGTGATAAGGCACTTCAACAAATTGTTCAACTTCAAGATCCTTAGAGTTGGTTGAGTTTAAAAATTTAGAACAAAAAATTAATTACAAAATGCCTTTTCTAAATATCATAAAAGAAGGTATAGTCGATTCTTGCTAATTCGGTAGTTATGTTTTGTAAAATCTTAGTGAATAGTGAACCATTGTACCTATGGGAAATATAGAGTTAGGTTCCTGCAAACCATTCTTCCCAGCATTTTCGTATTTAGTGTATATGTATTTTTCTGTTTACAGATACCTTATTTAATTTGTAACACCCTGCTTAATGCTGCTCCCTTTAATGCTGTTTCTATATTACACTGTTTTTTTTTTTTTTTTTTATTTTTTTTTTATTTTTTTTTTTTTTTTTTTTTTTTTTTTTTTTTTTTTTTTTTTTTTTTTTTTTTGATTCACTTTGACACAGTTTTTCAAATCGTTATACTCTATAAATCTGAAATCACACTAATTTGTTGGTTTGATACTCCTATGATGTCTTGCAATGCATTTAATATCAGTTCAATGCAGTACATATGAAAGTCTGCTGCAGCCACAGTTTACAGTTAAAGTTTAGCCACTATTATGGAAATTATGGATCAGTTTATACAAAAAACTATTACGGAAATTATGGATCAGTTTATACAAAATGATCCAAATTAATAGAAGTTCAAAGGCAAGATGAAGTGTCATGGGTTACAATGTCTAGTTATTGACAGTGTCATGGATGCGATGTCTTGCTATCGATAGTTGCTTGCTGAACCAAAGAGGAAAAGGCAAATGATTTTTCATTAGATGATTCTTAATGAAAAAACAAAAAGTATCAAATGAGGAAGAACCTTCCTCATCACAAACAAATTATTTACTTGAATATTTTTGATTTTCATAAATGATTAATGAATACAAATTGATATTAGCAATAAAAATGTCTATAATTAATGTAATGCAATAGTAATAATACATGTTACAAAATAAAAAAAAAGTACATATATTTTTTTATTTGCTCTCCTGTTTCACCTATTTTCATTATTTACATGTTAAGATAACCTTGCTTAACACTGTTTCATTTAATGCTTTGTTTTCTTGGAACATATCCCCCGTATTAAACAGGGTCTTATTGTACTTACAAATAATTACAGTATGTGCAGTGTATAGTACTATATACAGCATTATAATTACAGTAATCTTTATTTAATTTTTTAAAACATTAACTATGTAGTAAATAAAAATCTTTATATTTGATCGATAGTTTTTTGATGTTGCAAGATGTTTGATGTGACAGCTGACACTTTATTGTTTGATTTAACAGTTGACACATTGTTTTCTTGTATTGAAAAACTGATTTTTGATGTTGCAAGATGTTTGATGTAACAGCTGACACATTGTCTTTCTGAACTGTGTTGAGAAACTGCATCAGCCTTGTCTGCATTGCTTTTTGCCTCAGATCTAAGATTTTGGTGTAAGGAGCAAATGCGCAGAAAGTTAGGCACTTAAATTTGAGGCTGCGAAGAGTGTTCATAATTTCTGCTATAGTAGATGATAACAAAAACAAACGAAAGTAGCAATTTTTAGCAGAAAAACAGTAAATTAAGCGGTATATTAAAAGATGCAACCACCACAGCTTTATCTATATGTACTTTAGAACACAACATCAACATCTATTGGCACGACTCCTAAATTATACAACACATCAATCACCATGGTGAAGGTTATCTTGCTGAAGTGCTACAAATTCAACACAGAGAAAAATCTGAAGTTATCGTCAACATGCAGGAACCGGAAACGCTCTCAGCTTCCTGGAAATGGCTTAATGTGCATATCACATGACTCATGTCTGTTTTTCTGTGGTCTTTAAATCTAACGGCTGAAGATGGTCCTAGAATGGATCAAAAACGTTACCGCTTAATTTTTTTGGTTTTCTGCTAAAAAGGACTACTTTTGTTTGTTTTTGAGGCTGCATTCAAGCATAGGGTCACATTCTTCTATGAGACCTGCAGACGATATTAACATGCTTTTGGCCTATCTGCAATCTGTAGAGTGAGCAAGGATAGGTAATGAGAAATTTTCCGGCAAACCGATTCAGAGACTACATTTGCTGAGAAACAACTTCCTTTATTAGAGAGAGAGAGAGTTTACATTGGTAGCAGTATTTTTGCCACTTAGTGGGAATCCATGAATAAGTTCAAAAGCTCCACAAATATCAATTTTGTGATTACAAATAAATTTTCGTGAATAGTCGAATACGCGAATAACGAGAATTTATTGTATTTATACTAATAGAATTTACAATAAACTGATATGCCCATCCTTATTTCAGCTTGATCAAATGACTTGATACAGGTTAAAGGTACTAGTAAAATCTGTGATCTATATACAATAAAATAGAAAAAGACTTGAAAAAAGAGAGACAGTATTATTACTGAATAGACAAAAAGCTCAAATTGTTCTAGAATCTAAGAGTTCTTTTGTATATGTTTAAGTATATTCTGCAGTTCAATAAAATGGTCCTGAAGATGGTTTTTATAAACAGAAAATGTTGAATTTTCTTTTGAATAAAAGATATATAGTTACCGCTATTTAGTGCTGAATTTTTTATTAATATTTTACAAATTGAATTATTTTCACATACATGAAAAATTGTCAAGTTAAATTTTCTGTGGTTAACAAGTACAAACAAATGTTAATTTACAATTTTTAAAGAGGAAAAAACATTTATTTGAACCAAAAGGAAAATAAAATTATTTTTAATAATGAGTAAAAGTATCCAAGTGTCTGTAAAAAATTGAGGTAACTCAAAGCACTATTATTCAAAAAAATTCTAAATAACTTTTCTCTAAAATAAAAGTTGTTTAGAATTTTTTTGAATATTTGGTCTGCTTAATAGTGCTTTGAGTTACCTCAATTTTTTACAGATAAGTACTATAAAAATAGCAATATTTTTCACAGAGATGAAGGTATCCAAGTATTCCTAAACTAGCCAAATTCTACCCCTAGTGACCTATTTTTGAATTAGGCTGCCAAATTAGCAATTATTTAAGGTGATATTTCCATTCTGATGCTGAATAATAATGTGTATTGTAATTCAAAAAAATTTTTCATTTTGAAATGAAAAAGATACACCATATTTTATAAACATACACCCACACATCAATGAACATTTAAATTTGAATTCATTCACATTTGATAGTTTCATGTAAAAGTTTCATACTTCCAGTTTTTACTTTTCAGAGTGATTATTCTTCAAGCATTAAATGAAAGAGAAAGAGATGAATGGATTGCTACAATAAATAATATTGCTAAAGAGTCTCATGGAAATCATGAATATCCAAAAACAACAAAACAGTTTTCAAAAGATCGAAGTTCACAAAAAGTAGTCATTTTATTTTAAAATAATAATAAAATATAGTATAATAAGTTAACTTCTATTAATTTTTTTATTTTTAGTCACTGGAAAAATCAGATCTCTCATCAATTTCTACTCCATCTCCAACATGCAGTGAATTGGAGTAAGTTAATTATATTTTATTAATTATACAGCCACTCTCTCCGATGTGTAAATTCAACTTTATGTAAAATATTTTTTATAATTTTCTTTTTTGATTTTTTAAGATATATAAGAAATTGCTACTGTATTTGTAAATTAAAAGTCCAAATCTGTTAGTTTACAAAATTTAAGCCATGTTACTTGATTTATTTAAACATTATATCAGTTTTAAGTTGATTTATTTATGTTTTGTATGTTGTTTATTGATTTTAAGTATCCTATTACTATTATGATATTGTTCCATGCAGCATTGTTTCATTTCTAGTTGAAGAGCAATATGGCATCCTAACATTATATAAAGGTGCAATCGTTGTAGTTTTTTTAACTTCGGGAGTTTTTAATCCAGAATTTTTGATAAATTATTTTCCTGGCTTATGTAAAATCCAATTTGCATAAAATTATGAAAAACATAACTCTTATATAAGTTTTGGAATGGCTGTACAGTAAGACCCCTCTTAATGCTGTTTTGATATGATGCAGTTTTTTCAAATTCTGTATTTTTTTATTGATTCACTTTGGCACAGTTTTTCAAACTGTTATACTCACATAAATCCAAAATTGCATGAATTTGATGCTTTGATATTCTAATGCTGTATCACAGTGCATTTGATATCAGTGCAGTGTAATACAGTATATATGAAAGTCTGTGATGGTCACAACTCATATTTATGATCAGTCATTAGTATTATTTACAGTAATAAAAATAACAATTATCATATTTTAGTTTTAATCTGAATGCTCCCACTTTGAATAATAGTTTGATAAGGTCAAGATGACCATATTTTCTCAAATAAGTTTAGCCATTATTACAGAAATTATGGGTCAGTTTATACAAAATGATCAAAATTTTGATAGAAATTCAAAGGCAAGACAAATTGTCATGGATGCGATGTGTTACTATTGACAATTGCATGTTAAATGAAAGAGGAAAAGGCAAATGAACTTAGATGACTTCTTAATGAAAAAACAAAAAGTGTTAAATAAGAAAGAACCTTCCTCATTACTAACATAAATTATTTACTCAAATATTTTTGGTTTTCATGAATACAAATCAATATTAACAATAAAAATGTCTATAATTAATGTAATATAATAGTAATAATACATGTTACAAAATAAAATAAAAAAAACGGTACATATGTTTTTTTATTTACTGTCTTGTTTCACTTATCCCCATTATTTAGGTGTTAAGATGACCTCATTTAATGCTGTTTCATTTAACATTTGGTTTTGTTGGAATGTAACCCCCCACGTTACATGGGGTCATACTGTATTTGAAAACAAAATATGAATATTGTAGAAATAATAGTCAAATTAGAAAAAATATTCCAGAACATTTTCAGTTTCCTATACAGTAATCATCAGTATACAAATAATATTTGAATAAGAACAATAAGCAGAATAGAAATATTTGTGTGTTAAAGAATTAGTAGTTAAAATCTGGCTATGGTCAAGTTTTCTTCACTAATAAAAACATTCTCACAAGAATTTAATCAAATGTGTAGATTGACATCTTTATTCAATATTTTTGTTATTTTTTTGTTATAAATTTTCTAAATGTATAAAATTTTATTTTCTAACAACTGTCTTTTTACAAATGAAAAAAAAAAATCATTTTCCTACCCTTGACTGTTGACATTTAATGAATTTAAATGCAATTGGACACATTTTATGAAAATTGTGTAAATAAAAGTATTATATTTCAGACAATTGTAAAGCTTTTCCCAAAGTGAAAACAAATGTGTTGTTATTTCATTTATAAGTAGAGGGATGGATTTTAATAACTGAAGTGATCTAAGGTCATTTGAAGATAATGAATAAATGGGTGTGGCACATAAATGAAAGCAATAAAACATGACTTTGAAAAGCATGAAACATAATTCAACTTTAATGGCTTCTAATTCACATATTATATGAAATTTTTCTTCATATTTTAATTTTTTCACATTGTCTGATTTGTTTTCTTGTTTTTATAACATTTTCCATCCAGAAAAATTTATCACTATATCATGGCTTGATATTCAGTTTTGTCCAGCATGACATCTGTTTCTACTGTTATACTCCATTTCAATTAAACAGAACCTGTCAAAACAAAAAAACATGCATATTAGTAAGACAGTAATCTATCATTGTTTACAATTTACAGATCTATATTGCACACACAATCTGATGAGATCAAGAACTTTTTACCTCTCCTTGTACATAAATGATTTTATTGGCAGAAATCATTGAAACCATTTTTTGATCTAGATCAGGAATGGTGAACCTATGGCATGTGTGCCCAAAGTGGCATGCTGGCAAATTTTTTGGGCATGCAAAACTTACAGCTGATACATTATTTTTAATTAAATTAACATTCAAAATGGCAGGCAAAGGATAGCTTTTACAAAAATTTACCCAATTTTGGCACCAGTACCAGCCCTAGGGGTCCTGGCACTCCAATACAGCTTTCTTGTAACATCTACTCGGCACCCTTACAATATTGAAAAATGATAATTTTGGCACCCTTCTTTCGAATATGTCCCAATACAGTTCGTCTTCTTACAGGGTTAAGCCAGTCCTGTATGGCACGCATTGTTAAAAAGGTTTGCCACCACTGATCTAGATTGCAGTGATATCATATCCAGTTTTATTATTTTCAAATAATAATAATTATAAAGATTGACAGTTATAAAGATGACATGACAATAATGAATTTGAAGTTAAATAATACAAAATAATAAGACTTATATAATCCTATACCTTTCTTTATTGAGTTTTAGGTTTTATTTTGATTGTATTTTAAATTTCCATTGTATTAACAGTCATTTTTTTTTTAAAGATTTTTAAAAAATTTACCATTCCAAAATTAAAGTACCTCTTTTATGCTACCTTGTCTTATAAGCTGAAAATACAGTGCATAAAACATTTAGTAAACAGAAGAAAATTTTCTCTGCTCATAATTGATAGTTTTTAAAATGGATAATTTGAATTCATTTACAGAAATTCTTTTTATAATAGTTAATGCTTTTTCATCTATTTCTGAAACATTACTTACAAAAGGCTTAAATCTAAATTTATTTTTATCGTATAGTATAAAAATTAAAAATTCTAAATAATCCTGATTAATCTCCCTTAATTAATCCCTTGATTTATAAAAAGTGTTCATAACTTCTGCTATACTAGGAGATATCAAAAACAAACAAATACAGCACTATTTAGCAGAGTAAAAAAGAATTAAACGGTAACGTTTTCGATCCGTTCTAGGACCATCCTCAGCCGTTAGGTTTTAAAATCACAGATATAAACAAACATGCGTCACGTGATATGCGCGTTAAGCCACTTCCAGGCGGAGGAGAGCGCTTCCGGTTCCTGTGTGTTGACGATAATTTCAGATTTTTCTCGGTGTTGAATTTGCAGAGCTTCGGCAAAATAACCTTCGTCACGGTGATTGACGTGTTGTATAATTTTGGCGTCGTGCCAACGGATGTAGATGTTATGTTCTAAAGCACGTATAGATAAAGCTGTGTTGGTTGCACCTTTAAGTATACTGTCTTTATGTTCTTTTAACCGTTGGGATAAGTTGCGTCTAGTGAAGCCG
>AYEL01032570.1:0-56984 GCA_000484575.1 Olivierus martensii
ATATATATATATTATTGTATTATATTTATAATATATATTATTGTATATGCTTAAAATGGCCTTCGGGAAGAGTAAAAAATATTCTCATTAATAAATTTTTGCTTCCAATAGTAATGGATGTTGATTTTTAATTTAGGCAGCTAGATATGATTTACAGTTAGAAATTTTATTTCAAAATTTACATCAATATTTATGTAGTTTAATAATGATTTTTTACTATTATTAAGTTTTATGAATTATATTTTGATATAAATAATTTTAAGAATTAATAGTTTATTATTTGGATTTTGAATGTTCAAGTCATGAACATTCAAAATCCAAAAATAATGTAAGAATTTCAAACATTATACTATAAAATTCCAATATGATATTATACAACTGTAAAAATATCATAATTCCAACCATTATTATAGTATATTTAGTTTAATAATAAATGAATTTTAAAATATAAAATAATTATTTAGCATTTGACTATAGTATTTTAAGATGGTGGAGCTTCTATCAAAAATCATCTTTATAATCAAACATTTATATTCAGATCTCTGAAATATTAAACATCTAATCCTGATTAATCTGCCTTAATTAATCCCTTGATTTATAACGGATTTTTAATGATATTGAAATAATTTTAACAAATTTTAGCGCCATCTATTAATTAATAATTAAATTAGAATTTTTAACTAAATTTGGATTAAAGTTCCCTTGAGATTGGTTTAGTATTTAAAGTTTATGAAACATCTAATTCAATTATCATCATATATCACACTATATGGCATACAAAGTAACTCTGCATTCAACATATGAGTAGATTTTTAATTTATGGACAAAACTTATTATTATTGTTAAAATTTGAACTTATACTTGAGATGTATCTATACAAATAATGAATTAATAATTCATTATTAATTTATTATTTAGATTATATAAATCAGAAAAAATTATTTGAAAAATAAAATTGATACTAATTATACAAATCCAGATTAAAGAAGCAAAATTTAAGTCAGAAATTAAGTTGTACAGATAAACCAATATTCCAAGTACATAAAAGAGTTTATAATGCTTTAGAAAGGTCATACAATATGAAGTTACTTGATATTATATATGGTCATTTCAGTTATGTTAAAAATGAGAAACGTTAGCATATTAAATATTTCTTTGCCATATATATTTTATTGAAATTAATCTCAATATCAAAATTTTAAACATGCTTGATAACGAGTATTATCCAAAACTGCTCTTAAAAGATATTCAACTTGGTAAATTTTAAATACAAGCACTATAAAGCAGTCCAGGAACGATTCTTTAAATAATCTTTTATTTAGAGTAATGTTTTTGGCCTTATATTAGCCCTCTTCAACTCTTAGTAGACTATCTGTTCTAAGAGTTGAAGACAGCTAATATAAGGCCGAAAATGTTACTCTAAATAAAAAAGATTATTTAAAGAATCGTTCCTGGACTGCTTTATAGTGCCTGTATTTAAAATGCTTGATAACATTTCCAATAATGATGTACAGTTATCTTCAACAAAAAAAAATAATACTTTAAGCTTCTTTTAATTATACTGAAAAACAGCATTAACTTCTTCAAACGATGCATAGGATTTTAAAAATAAATGCCTAAATACACTAAATAAAAATATCAGAATTTTTTCTTTTAAATATATAACATATCTGATGCATTTTGGATGTAATATTTTTGTCTATCAAATATAATTTCACTTCTAATTTAATGAACAACAATCAAAATATTGAATGCAAGAAAGGATGTCAATTACATCATATTTTAAAGAATTAAGTATTAAAAGATGTTTACTAATTGTATATAATTACAAAATTAAAATGTTTTTACATCAGAAACTTTCAAAGTAATTCGAAAATGTAAACTTGATATATATATATAAATTAGCAGTTTTCATAACTTAAAACAGAATATTGAAAACTGGCAAATTATCACGATATCCTTGTGTACGTACTTAATGGTCTTTCTAGAACATTCTACCTGCGATCTTCCTGGATTATGATTCTTTGTTTCTCATTTAAAAGCTTTCTTTAATTTAATTTGATAATTATAAGGATATTATAAATCTACATAATTAAATTTGTTTTTGCAATTTTACTTTTCAAATAATTGAAGTCTGAAATTAGAAAAGTGCGACGTTACGATTAAATTAAAATTTCTTTAATAAAACTATTTCACAATTGAAGATTGATTCATTACAAAGCCAGATCATACAAATTTTAGTTATTGAACTTCTAACTAAGAATTATATGAGAGAGTTAACCCTAAATCTGATTACTAATATAATGACGATTGTATACTTCACCTTCACATATAATGAGAAATTTTTGCTTAGTGGGATGTTCCTATGTGCGTTTAGAACATTTAAGCATGTTTTCCCGGCTACACTCATCATTTCTTTTGTGAAAAGGGAACACTACGACACGTGCTACCGGACTTCGGATGAAGGAAGAAAGATGACGAAATTGTAAAGGCGTTGTGCTTAATCGCCCTCTGTTGTTATAAAATAATATATATACAGATTTAAATTATATATTAACATTAAATGGTTTAACATATTTAATTTTAATTAGAAATTATATTTTTATATTCATAATAAAATTATCGATTATTTATAGAATAGTCGTTTAATTGTATCCCGAAGAAAAATTTCCCAATGTGAAATACTACCATACTACTAATAACGTACTACAGAATACTGTGTATTATACACAAGATAACATTATACATGATGTTTACATCATTCGTAGATAAATGCACATGAACGACTTGATGTTCTTCTTCTTCTTGGGGTAATATGGAGATTTACGATTGATGTTGAATTCACTGTTTGATTTATGTACAATAGTAGTCTGCTATTTTTAATTTGTTGTATAAATGAACACGATAAAATGAACACAGTTTATTAATTAGTTAATTCTGAAATTTGGAAATTTAATTACTGTATTATTAGAAATAATAATAAATAAATAAATTTATTAAATTTTTTTTGAGGTAAACTATTTTCAATTATTAAGTTATGTCAATCGATGTATATGTAAACTGGATAGACTGCGCTAATAGTCAGTTATCACAACCTTCTTGAAATGTCAGCAAAAATTTTGACAAAAATGAAGCCACTGGCAGCCATATTGTAGGTCAGCACGTGCGTTGAGTCGTTCGCTAAATACAATATTTCTTGATATTTGTAAAATGTTTTTTCTGTTTTATTGCGTTATTGATATATATTGATTAGTTAATGCTTCTAAGAATGAGCAAAGTCCAGTTGATAAGGTAGGAAATATTGAGTATTTCCTACCTTCCTTGGAAATACCTTTCACCTGGAGATAGAACCTTTGAAAGGTGAGAAAAAATATTATATATTTATTTTCAATTTGGTTTGATGAAATCCCACAATATATTAATCTGACAATTTTTCTATACACAAATAGGTTTCCTCATGATGGTAAATTTAAATGCCCTATAGCTTACTTTTTTATTAGTAAGATATCAGCCAATCCCCAGGCATAAATTATGATAAAATTATTGGCTATTATTTGATATTAATAGTGTAATTATTCCCTTGTTTATTGCTTTATTATAAAGTTTTGTCAAAAAATAAAATTTTATTCACTTCCTTCAGTTGTGCTTGTTATTTTTTCATAACTTAACATTTTCTTTAGTATAAAGTACGTGTAATATTGTATTTTTAAACAGTTCACCTTCGATGGCCTTTAAATATATTTTTCTCCTTCCTCGAAACATCAAACGATTAGGAAAATGTGAAATTTGAAGTATTTTCGGGACTTCATTCGAAATTGTCGAAAATGTTTACTCATAAAAAATATAATAAAATGTTTTAATACTCCATATTGGGCTGCTACACCCTTTTTATTAACTATTTTTCTTTTTTGCATAGTTTACTCTCCCTTTCCAATCAGAGAGTACTAAGGGGACAGGGCCAGTTCTAACCACGGGCTGCATCTACACCCGTGGAGAGGGTCGGATGGTGACGGGGATCGCCGGGTCGGGCCAAGCATTCCGAAAAAATCCGGGACCAGACCCGGGATCTCTTGTGTGGCACACTAACGCGTTACCACTGGGCCATCTGGCCACCATTTTATTAACTATTAGGATCTCGTCATCACGCTTACTAAAATAAATGGAATACGTCTGGCAACCAAAAAAAGTCAATTTACTATATCGTCGAAGGTACAGTACATTCACGAAAATACACGTTCTCTTGTGTGGCACACTAAAGCGTTACCACTGGGCCATCTCGCCACCATTTTATTAACTATTAGGATCTCGTCATTACGCTTACTAAAATAAATGGAATACGTCTGGCCACCAAAAAAAGTCAATTTACTATATCGTCGAAGGTACAGTACATTCACGAAAATACACGTCTGGCAACTGCATCATAAGCAGGATGGCGGGGTGAAATTTTCTTTATAATGCTTAATGTGCAATCTTACTGATTGCAAAGTATTAGAGTAATTTCAGGCCCAACCACAGGCTGCCCATCTGGGTAGAGATCAACCGGCTGTAAAGAACTGGAATCAAAGTTAAAATTTTTCAAAAGGAAAATTTATTCTGAATTTTTTCTAATCAAATTCTGATCTTCTAGATCCACCATACTCAACCTGCGACCCGCGGGCCGCATGTGGCCCATCAAGCTTTCATATGCGGCCTGAAACGCACAGTCACGAATTTAAAATTTTAAAATCTTTATTATCTACAACTGATTGTCGATTAAATTAAAGGTTTTTATAGTGATTTGTAAATTACTATAAATTAGTTAGTTTTTATTACGCCGCCATATCCTCATGGGATATTCTGTATCTGGCGGCGGCCATTTATAGCTCCCATCACAGGCTGGCCAGCACCCATGATGGGGTCAACCGGATGGTTGAAGGATGGGGTTCAACAGGCCGGGCCCGGACCCGTCCTGAAATATTGGAGGTGTGGGACCCGGATCCTCCAGGGTGGTAAACCAAAGCTTTACCACGCGGCCATCCGGCTACCCGATTACTATAAATTCCTTATCAATATTTATTTATAATATTTATAAATAAGTATTATAGTTTTGTTTATCATAAGTAATTCGAAAAACTTGTAGTTGTTTTGTAACGTACTATTTTATATCAAACTATAATTTAAGCACCCATAATGATGTCTTCAAATAACAAATAAAAAATGCTGATGAAAAAGAGTGTTTCGAGATAGCTGGGAGGAAGAATATTCTGTTGTATTGAATAAAAAGGTTGAACAACATGTTTGATTTGTCAAAAAGTATCATTTAATAAATATATAACATTGATCGTCATTATACTGTGAAACATAAATCAGTTAATGACACTTTTGCTCACGGGTCTTTAATAAGACATAAAAAATTGACTTTCTTCGAGAAATCGTTGCAACAACAACAAAGTGTTGCGCCAATTGCTGATATAACGTGTTTCGGGCCGAGAAAAAAAAATTGAGTATGACTGTTCTAGACAGACGCCGAAGCGTTTTCGGCGGCTAATCTTCCTGAGTATATTAAACAGGTGAAAATTTATAAAACAATTCAAAATAATTAATGTACATCAAATTGGGAGGATATACTCTTAAACTTTTAAAAACATAGAAATAATTAGCATACAGAAATCATGCAAACATCTGAAAATTTCAATGTGAAATAAGATTAACAACATAATAAAGTGCAATTTAATGTTTTCTTTGCATTAATACAGTATAAAACTGTATCCAAATCTCTCTACTAAAAGTTGGTTATACGTTGACAAATGTTTTTCATATGGCGCTAATTTATATTCGTATACTATATTTTGTTCCTTAAATTTGCTCGAAGCGATTTGGAATTTGTAAAAAGTGATAGATATTTTTCATTAACAGAGTGCAACAGAGTCTCACTTCTCTCTTATATTCGCATTATACAGTCTGCAACAGAGTCTCTATTGCAAAGAAATGAAGCAGGTTTTGCTGTAAGCGTAATCAAATCAAGCCTCTCTCAAATTCCCTCAGTTACTCATAATGTTGATAGATATGTTGTAGAGGCAACTTCATATTTAATGTAATGAAACAGCAAACCCGGTCAGATATATTCGTACTTACGAACGATGCTCCTTATGTTGGCCTCAGATTCTCCCTTCTCAAGAGATCTCGAAACGCACTGTGCATTCATTGGCGATGAAATTTTAATCATTTGTATATCTAGCTAAAAGACATTTGTATACCGAATTTAATAATTCTCGCTCTAATTTTAGGGTTGTGTCATTTCTTGAAACAGAGTGCATTATGTAGTGCTGAAACATTGTCTATATATAATCGACAAGTTAGCCATGTGGAAACATTTCGGTTTTCCATCCCGGAGAATCTAAGTTCAATTCCTGATTCCATCGTTCATAAAATTTATTCATAGAATCCGAACCAGATCCGTCATCTCCGTTCTCACAAATCTGCTGAATCAGTTGCAGCAAAGCCTGTTTTGCCTCATTACCCAGTACTTTATAGGATGTAAAGTGGCGTCATTTATTGACAATTTCAAACTGTTTACGCCGCTGGATATATTGCATTGCCTGTCCAGGCTGGATATATTTCATTCTCCATCGAAAGACATTTTTTGTCAACAGATGACGCTATTTTCCATTCTATTCAAGATTCTATTAGAAAGCCCATCGCTTATTTCTCGCCGAATAGAAAGCGACACTTAGCTATACAAGAAAAATCCACGAGTTATTACCAATCAGAGTTTTCTAATACTCATTCTCTCGACCAGATTGGCAGTCGGGTGGAGCAACGAGTAAACAATCCGGGCCCAGATCTCTCTTCCTGTAAAAATCATGGAAATTTGGACTTGGGAATTGAATTCTCACAAGAGTAACTACATGGAAGAGATTCCATTAGTATCGATCGGATGGCCACGTGGTAAATCTGTTGCTTATCACCCTGGATCCAGGTTCAATCCCGGGTCCAAACCTCCAATTTTTCAGGAAATGTCGCACCCGGAGCGCGAATCCAGGGGCTCTATTCTGAACATCGAGTAAAACCGGATCCGATTTGTGACGTCAGGAATCGACGCGTGCTGTTGCTTACCACCCTGGATCCAGGTTCAAACCCGGGTCAAAACCTCCAATTTTTCAGGAAATGTCGCACCCGGAGCGCGAATCCAGGTTCTCCTGCGTGGTACGCCAATGCCTTACCATTCGGCCATCCGGGAATGATTAGAAAGTATTAAAAATGTGCGATCGCAACATTAAAACATGTTGAATTATTTTGAGTGGATGATATAAAATTTTCCTAGAATAGCATCCTAACGGTGTAAAGAGCTTTTTATAACATCTTTGACTAGCTGACATTTTTATGACTAAATATAGATATATATTTTTTTGGTCAACAGATGACGCCACTCTCCATTCACGTAGAATACTATGTGGCGGAGTGGAGCAAGCACTTCTACAGGCTGGCTGCCACCCCTGTGGAGGGGTTAGCCGGATTGTGGAGAAAGGGGATCGACGGGCCGGCCCGGACCCCATGATAAATATTTTCAAGTGGTGGAACCCGAGAATCGAACCCGGGTCCTCCAGAGTGGAAAGCCGAAGGGCTTCCACGCGTTCCTTTCATGTAGAATACTATGTGGCGGAGTGGAACAAGCCCTTCCACAGGCTGGCTGCTACCCCTGCGGAGGGGTTAGCCGGATTGTGGAGAAAGGGGATCGACGGGCCGGCCCAGACCCCATAATAAATATTTTCAAGTGGTGGGACCCGAGAATCGAACCCGGGTCCTCCAGAGTGGATAGCCGAAGCGCTTCTACGCGGCCAATCCGGCCAATATCAGATATTAGATAATAATATACAATATTTTTAAAAATCTTTTCTGTTACTATAGTAAAATAGGTGAGATTTAGTCGGCCGGATTGACCGCGTGGAAACGCTTCGGCTTTCGACTCTGGAGGACCCAGGTTCGAGTCTTGGGTCCCACCCCTTGAAAATATTTATCATGGGGTCCGGGCCCGGCCCGTCGATCCCCATCCTCCACAATCTGGCTGACCCTTCGGCAGGGGTGGCTGCTATGGAGGGGCTTGTTTCGCCCCGCCACATAGTATTCTGTCTGAATGGAGTGTGGCGTCATCTGTTGACAAAAAAATAGGTGAGATTTTTTTTATCAACAAATGAAACCACTTTCCATTTTGTTGAGTACTAAGTGACGGCTTGATATAGGCTATAGGTTGCCCATTTCTTCGGATGAGTTAGCCGGAATATAGAGAACGGGAATGGATGGGCCGGATCAGAGCTCCATGAATAAATTTTTCAAAGGATGGAAACATGGAAATCTCCATATTATGGCTTCCACGCGGCCAATATCAGATATTAGATAATAATATACAATATTTTAAAAAATCTTTTCTGTTACTAATATAGTAAAATAGGTGAAATTTAGTCGACCGGAATGACCGCGTGGAAACGCTTCGGCTTTCCACTCTGGAGGACCCAGGTTCGAGGGATTGGTCGCGTGGAAACGCTTCGGCTTTCCACTCTGGAGGACCAGGGTTCGAATATCGGGTCCCACCCCTTGAAAATATTTATCATGGGGTCCGGGCCCGGTTGGGTCCCACACATTGAAAATATTTATCATGGGGTCCGGGCCCGGCCCGTCGATCCCCATCCTCCACAATCTGGCTGACCCCTCGGCAGGGGTGGGCTGCTATGGAAGGGCTTGTTTCGCCCCGCCACATAGTATTCTATCTGAATGGAGTGTGGCGTCATCTGTTGACAAAAAATAGGTGAGATTTTTTTTATCAACAAATCACTTTCCATTTTGTTTAGTAGTAAGTGACGGCTTGATATAGGCTATAGGTTGCCCATTTCTTCGGATGAGTTAGTCGGAATATAGAGAACGGGAATAAATGGGCTGGATCAGAGCTCCATGAATAAATTTTTCAAAGGATGGAAACATGGAAATCTCCATATTATCCCGAAGAAGAAGAAGAAGAACATGGGAATCGAACCAAGGTCTTTTGATTGTATCGAGCCAATTTAGCGAATATTTAAGTTGAAATTTTTTGCGAAGCTTTAAGTCGTTTTTCACCCAGCGGGTACTTTTTTCAGTCAACAGATGATGTACTTCCAGTAAGAGAACTAAATGGCGAAGTTTTTCCATAGCTTTCCCACTTGGCCCCCTACAGAAGGATCAGCCGGATTGTAAAGGATGGGTTCAATGAGCCGGAACCACACCCTATGATAAATTCTTCCAAGGATGGGACCGAGAATGGAACTCAGGTTCTCCAAGGTGGAAAGCCAAAGTTTTCACGTGGTCGACTCCTAATGAGTACTAAGTGACAGGGCATTCCAGTGCTATCCTGTAGAATCATGTATGACCAGACTAATTTCCTGATTTGGAATGTTATGGTGTCTAGTTATATGCCATTTTACACATGCCACATAAACATTGCAAATTTTTGTATGTTTTGAGATTACTGCTTGACTGGTCAGTTCTCGTATGACTTCTCATTTTATTGTTATTTTTGAGCAAAAGAAAAATGATTTATAGCGAGGAAAATTGTTAAATCGAACTTAAATTACGTGTGTACAGGTACTTTATAGTGAATGCTACGAAATAAATCTCACTTTCCATAACAATAGTCGAATGTTTATTAAATCTGCAATTGGCGGCCGGATGGCCGAGTGATAACGCTGTCGGCGTGCCACGCAGGAGGACCCGGGTCTGATCCCGGATTTTTTTCGGGGGGTACTGGGCCCAGTTCCGGTGATCTCCGTCCTTCACCAATCCAGCTCCCCTCCACGGGTGTGGATGCAGCCCGTGATTGGAACTGGCCCCGCCCCCTTTGTAATCTTCATTATTGGAAAGGGGCGTAAAATATATAAAAAATAATCTGCAATTATATTTGTAGATGAGACTATTTAATCTCCGATTGGAAAGGGGGCGTAAAATATATAAAAAATAATCTGCAATTATATTTGTAGATGAGACTATTTAATGCTCATTTACAAATAAAATTCTGAACTTCTTACCATAGTACAGTCTTACATATCTATTTCTTAGTCTCGTTTTATTTTTCTCTTTTTTAGGTTTTGAAATTAATTTCAGGAACTTTTAATTTTATTTTTTGGTCAACAGATGACGCCACATTCCATTCTCTAAGAATACTATTTATTTTCTCTTTTTTAGGTTTTGAAATTAATTTTCAGAAACTTTTAATTTTATTTTTTGGTCAACAGATGACGCCACATTCCATTCTCCAAGAATACTGTTTGACGGAGTGAAACAAACCCTTCCACAGGAATTTAATATATTTGATCATTCATAGATATCTCGTATTTTTATAATAGAATCGAGGAGAAATAGGCATTTTTTAAGCAATAAATATGGCGGATCTCGTGGCTGTCGTAGGATGTGCTGTATTTTTTGATCATATTTATGTAGTATCCAATATTTAAATAGCTACAAAAATATTAACTTATATATAATCATAAACAGTATATTCACATATTTTTATCGACAGAAAAATCGAAATAATCAGTAAAATAGTCTTTATTAGGAATAAATATGCAGATGACATGGCGACTAAGGCTGGATTCACACTGGTCTGACTTGTGAGACCAAGTCTACGACTAAGACCATGACTGACAACTTGCGAGAGAACATGCACATTGATCACGACCGACTTCACGATTTTTCGAATCAACCAATAGCAACTGTGTAAACAACAGTAATTTATTTTATATTTAGTTACTTATTTTTGATTATCAAAACACACAAGATTTATTTTACTTTTTATTAATAAGTTCTTTCAAGTATTTGGAAAATAATTAATCTGTTGCCTCATTTTGTTAGGTTGAAAATTGTTCAATACTTTGTTTTAATTTTTTTCGATAGACCCACATTCATATTTTTCATTATATATATTATTTTGCTCGGATATTTCACAAATTTTATTTATATAAAATTGACATTTTTTTATATGAAATCATTATTTTCTATACCATTTGCGGTATCAAGTTTAAAATTTTTATTTTTGTTCAGTTTATTGATGCTCTGTATTCTACATCATTTAATAGTCATAAGTAAATTCATAAATATCAAGAAAAATCTAAATTATTTGACTTTTTAATAAATAAGATCTAATTCCTTTCAAATTGACATGCTGATTTTATAAGGCCACATTTACCAAACTTTATCAAGCATTTACAAGAAACATCTAACAAACAAAAATTTCAAATTTGAATAATAAAGGTCTTGCTAATGCAAAGGAAAACATAAAACATTTCAACAGTATCATATAAATGAGTATCAGATGTTGCACATACTATCAAATTTTTACAATGTTTAATAAGCTATTTATTTATAATTTAAGTTGTTTATTTTTCTAAATATTATGCCATGTGAATGCATTTTGTTAAATTCAAATATAAAATATTAAATATAATACAGTAATTTGTTTATCCTCATTAATGTCACGTATAACTTTAAGCTGAAGTATCTCGAAGGCTATGCAATGAGACTATATAAATCCTTTTGATTTGATTTTCTATGAATTTCGCTTAGAGTTTGTGACTAATAAATATTTTTTTAAATACCCGTTCTAAAAAAATATTCAAAAATGACAATATTTAGCGACTTGAATATTGTCGTGGTCGCAATAGAGTCGGGAAACGATTTGCTATAGAAACAATCCTGATGGGATTGTTTCTATAGCAACGATCGCAGTTGTGGTCGAGATTACAGTCGCAAGGCCAGTGTGAATAAAGCTTAAGCCGGCAAACCTTACGATTGTACGAAAAATTTTCCAATTTTTGACAGCCCAGTATATAAGCCAACTCGTTTAAAATTTTTTCGCGGGAAAATTTTTCAGCTTATACACGAGTATATACGGGAATAAAAGCTTATCATCCAACACTGAAAGATGTACGCGTGATCTTCATGGTGATCTGAAATGTCTCAAAAGAAAACCCATTGTTGATGGATTAAATTTTAAAAAATGCATGAAAGATAAGGTTAAGTCAGGCTAGTTAGATTAAGCCGCCATATCTTCATGGGATATTCTTTATCTGATGGCGGCCATTTATAAAGCCCATCATAGGCTGGACAATACCCATGACGAGGTCAACCGATGGTTGAAGGATGAGGTTCAACCATCTGGGCCCAAACCCCTCCTGAAAAACTAGAGGTGTGGAACCCGGATCCCCCAGGGTATAAACCATAGCTTTACCATACGGCCATCTGACCGACATTTGCGTGAAAGATTGATATAAAAATTATAATTAGGATAATTAGAATAATTTATGAAATCTCAATAATATATACAAAGAGAAATGCTATCATTTATATAGAATAAAGTATAATATAGGTAAAGAATAAATGTATAAAAGCATATTTTTGTACATTCTTCTCCCAATTTTAAAGCGTGACATATTCCTGAAAAGTTCTTATAAATTGAGTTCTCATAAAACTAATACAAAATGAGCATTAATTTAATTGGAAAAATTATAATGCTTTCCTTATCTCAAAAATATCACTCACTTTTCAATCAAATATGCTAAAATACTATCTAATTGCATATTTGATTACAAGATTACTTCATTCGTTAGTGTTACTTATGATGAAAGAAGTTTTCTTAGTAAAAATCCCTAAAAAGCCAGTTCATTGGCTAGCTATGTGTAAGCATACTAGACAAGAGTGTCATGTGAACCAAAATTTAAGGATCCAGAATTGAATCCAGGCCCCATTCCTATAGAATCTCTCTGAAGGGCCTAGGAACAGCCCATTATTTTTAACATATTACAGGTATGTGTAACCTGCAGTTGGTCTCTGCAATGGCCTCAGTTTAGTAATCTCTACTTGGAAAGTAGAAAAAAAACCTTGAATGAAAGAAAAAGTATCTAAAAAAACTTGATACCTACCATTCAAGAATTTTGTGAAACATTCTTTGTGAGAAAATAATTATAATAATTCACTAAAAAATAAAAAAAAATAATTATAATATGCTAATGAATATTTTGTTCACATCATGAAGACATAACACATAAACAGATGAATTTAATGAAGAAGCCAATTTATAACTTTCATAAAAAAATTGACCTTTTGATATTTAGGCGATTGATGTTGACAAGCATGAATTAAAGAATTTAATTTAAATCTGAAACAAGTAAACCCGTTGCAGCTATGCCAGCAATAAAAAATATATTGTAATCAGTGAATGATTAACCAGAAAGCAAACATTTCAGTCGGTCACATCGCGCCATCTATCGAATAAGTTGTAAAGTTTAGCAGATATTTGAATTTTTGAATATTTTTTTAGAACGGGTATTTAAAAAAATATTTATTAGTCACAAACTCTAAGTGAAATTCATATAAAATCAAATCAAAAGGATTTATATAGTCTCATTGCATAGTCTTCGAGATACTTCAGCTTAAAGTTATACGTGACATTAATGAGGATAAACAAATTACTGTATTATATTTTATATTTGAATTTAACAAAATGCATTCACATGGCTTAATATTTAGAAAAATAAACAACTTAAATTATAAATAAATAGCTTATTAAACATTGTAAAAATCTGATAGTATGTGCAACATCTGATACTCATTTATATGATACTGTTGAATGTTTTATGTTTTCCTCTTCATTAGCAAGACCTTTATTATTCAAATTTGAAATTTTTGTTTGTTAGATGTTTCTTGTAATCATCATCTGGATCGTCAAATTGGATTAAAGTTCCCTTGAGGTTGGTTTAGTATTAAAAATTCTGTTGCATATTTTTATATTTTTTAATAAAATGTTTATGAAAATGAATTGAATGCTAGACATACTGGGCTGAGTCAGATAATTTGCTAAACATTTATAAATGTCATGCAAATACAGAAATATCTCACAATACTTTATTAAATGAAATAGTTTCATTAAATGAAAATAATTTATGATTTTCATTTAATGAAACTAATGCTTTTATAACATCCATGTTATAAAAGCATTAGTTATAATGCTTTATAACATTATAAGTATTATGTTTCAACATAATTAATGAATATACATAAAGTACAAAATTGGGGATAATAATTCTTCATTTCCTATTTAAAACTCAAAAAATTTCATAAATTTCTTGAATTGTACAAATTGGTATAATCTTAATCTTCAATCATCTAGGGGATTTATGCGATTCCAATGATTCTATACTAGCCAAACTTCCCCCAGCCGTTATTTTTTTGTATTAACTGCCAAATTAATATTAATTTTAAAATTATGCTATTGTGCCATATCATCTATCGGATTAATAATTAATAAATTTTAAATTTAGGCTAAGGTGCCGCCATCTATTATTTAATAATTGAACTTTTTGAAAGACAAAGTTCAATTATTAAATAATAGATGGCGCCACCTTAGCCTAAATTTAAAATTATTAATTATTAATCCGATAGATGGTGGCACCGTAGCGTAAATTTAAAAATAATTATTAATTTGGCAGTTAATACAAAAAAATAACCGCTGGGGGAAGTTTGGCTAGTATAGAATCATTGGAATCGCATAAATCCCCTAGATGATTGAAGATTAAGATTATACCAATTTGTACAATTCAAGAAATCAAATTGGTATAATTAATATATTAAAATTTGACACATAAGCAATTAAATTGATATTTAAATAATCCACAATTCTGTATGGAGAAGCTAGCATTTAACTAGCTGTCATTTTCAAACCTGAATTTCTCAAAGAATTTCATTGTATACTAGGAAATTTTTAAAAGCACCAAATGGATACAATATAATATATTAAATTTATTTAGAAATAATTCAAAATTTTAAGAAGTTTGCAAAGTAACTAATTTCAACAATTACCAATAATAATAACTAAATATAACCAAATGGTTCTAACGATTCTACAGATCCAGAGTCCGGCCTGAGCTCAGGTCTTTTACTATTTCCTTCAATAAATATAAATATATCAAATCAAGAACAATTTATCAATAACTAACGTCTACAAGACAAAAACAAATGACTGCAGACTTACAGCTTAAAGTATCAATTAAGTGTTAACTCTAAAATGACAAAACGATATTAGAAATTTATACTAATAAATAGAATAAATTCTCAAAATCAATTAAATAATAAAATATAAATTTATTTGACTCAAAACACTTACAAAAGTTGTAAACAAAGCTTTACTTAAGCAATAATAAAGCACTAATCAAATTATCAACAAAACTTATTTAATCAAAATTCAAATATCAAAAATTCACAATAATAATCAATATAACCTTAAATCTTAATTAATATCTAATACCTCTACCACTGATACAAACTTATGCCATGGTCAATTTTTACAAGAAATTCAAATGTCACTATTCTGTTCTACTTCAATATGGACACTTCCCTGTGTCAGTTCCTGCATATGTTTTATACCCAGGACTTAGTTGAAAATGCTTCATTTACATAAAGTTGTGCAACAATGTCAAATTTATTAGTTTACAGAGTAATCAATTCATGTCATCCTCTAAACAAATTAATTTATGTACTGAACAAAACTTCAATAAGAGATCATTCTTATATTCTCACATTGGTCAGTGGTAAAATTATTTAGATTAGATGATGTCAATAGCCGAGAGAGCTCATTCGAAAGACAGATTTCCGTTCTATAACACGTGATTGCTAACTGCTGAGACGGAGAATGTGGAAAGTGAGTTAACTCTTAAACTAAAATATAATACATTAAATAATACTGAAAATAATGATAAATAATAATGAGCATAATAAAATAATAAATAGGATAGGTCAGAGTTAACTTCTTCACAAGTTGTCGTTTTTTTAATGTTTTGTGCTGTGAAATTCTTGAAGAATTTCAAAGCACAAGACAAAATATTTGCAGTACAATTTAATATAAAATGAACAGAAACATATTTCAATAGTTGATTTGTTCCAATTACAGGATAGAGGACTATCATTTTCCCAGTCCATCATTTTAAAATGCAAATTTCCTAAGACATTTCACAGCACAAAATGAAAGTTTTGAAGTACATATCAGTACAAAATGATGGCATTAAAATTTTATGAAATGCCTGGATGGGAGAGAAATGGACTTAAACTATTAGACTCCAGTCAGCCATTCCCTTAGTTATGTTAAATCAAGTAATTTAAAAATACAAACATCAGCATAAGAATATAATTAATTATAATAATATATTGAAAAGTATACTAAACAATTAATCACAACACAATTTTTAAACAACACAATACAATCAAAGCATAATTTTTAAACAATATTAAAAAATTAACAAATGTTCTTTAACATTTTACATACAAAAACATAAGCAGTAGATTTCCAAATAACTGGAGAGATTGGATAATTATTTTCCATAAGTATTCTACAAAATATCAGAATTATGCATGTTATGAACTTCATATAAAAAACAAATTGTATACTTGCATATTCTTATATATTCTATTATTTTTTGAAAAAGAAAATTTATTTATTTGTAATATGAGCCATATGAATTGCTAAATGTAAATTATGTTTCATTGCTTTGGGAATTTATAAAAATATCTTATTAACTTGAATATAATAAAAATAATACAAATATAAATCATCATATCTGAGCTTTAAAATAAAAATTAATTTATGACAATCTTTTTTACCAGAAATCTGACATCTTATTTGTGGTTCTAACATGACTAAGCATTTTCTATACAGGTAGGCCTCGATTAGTGCGAGTTCGAATAATGCGATTTCGATTATTGTGACTTATAAAATTGATACCGTTTTTCAGTTAGTGTGAGCAAATATTCAATTAATGCGAGTTGTAAGCATAGACCAGTCTTGCTAATAAAGCTCCGCCTCCTTTTATGATGTCAATTAACAAATTACCGTTAATTTTCAGTTAGTAAAACCGGACACAGAGCAGTCCAAGAACAGTCACTTGGCTCTGAAGGGGTGAAACATCAGAAAGATGAGCTTTTTTGCCGTTAACTATTATTTGCCTATTATACTGCTATGCTACCCACATTATTTATTTTCTTTTGTTTATTACCTGATTTCTTTATTTAAAATAAAACCTGTGAAAAAAAATTGTTTTTGTTATCTTTTGCTGTCATATTCTGCTAATAAACAAATAGAAAACTTGTTAAAAATTTCTCATTGGTTCACTAACTTAGCTTATTAGGTCTATCTGGAACTAATTTACTGATTCAATAAAGTTGCAATGCGTAATCGCAAATCGGACTATCCACTCAATTCTCGACCCAGAATTGGCGGCTTTTCTATTCGCTATTTTGGTTTCGATTTGGCGGTTGGTTTGATGAGACACAATTCCTGGTAATTATTAATTTAGATGATGAACAACGATGTAAAATTCGCAATTCCTGGTAAGTTATTAATTTAGATGATGAACAATGATGTAAATGCAATTCCTGGTAAGTTATTAATTTAGATAATGAACAATGATGTAAAATATGAAAATAATAAGTTATTAATTTAGATGATGAACAATGATGTAAAATATGAAAATAATAGTTATTAATTTAGATGATGAACAACGATGTAAAATATGAAAATAAATATTTCTTAAGTGATGAACAACGATGTAAAATATGAAAATAAATATTTCTTAAACAATTGCTGTGAGGTTAGCGTGGTTATTCATCGTGAAACTTAGCTAATGGCCGGAATCTCACAAGATCGGCTGAAAATAAATATTTTTTAAACAGTTAGTGTTAAGTTTATTGTGGTTAACATCGTGAAGGTTGGCTAATGGCCGGAATCTCACAAAGCAAGAACCTTCGTGAAACTTAGCTAATGGCCGGAATCTCACAAAGCAAGAACCAATCCGTGAAACTTAGCTAATGGCTGGAATCTCAGAAAGCAAGAACCAATTACATGAGGTTGGCTAATGGCCGGAATCTCACAAAGCAAGAACCATATTACTATGAACTTAGCTAATGGTCAGAATCTCACAAAGCAAGAACCAATTACCATAGTGGTTTTAGCTAATGGCCAGAATATCACAAAGCAAGAACCAATTACGATATTTTACATAGAGTTAATACTTCGAAGCTAATGGCCAGAATCTTACAAAGCAAGGACCAATTACCATATTTTACATATAGTTAATACTTCGAATAGTGCGAATTCCAATTACCATATTTTCCATAGAGTTAATACTTCGATTAGTGCAAATTGAACAATTACCATATTTTCCATAGAGTTAATACTTCGATTAGTGCGAATTCAAATAATGTGAGAAATTCATGGAACCAATTATTCGCTCTAATCGAGGCCTACCTGTATTTATGTTCATTTCAGTTTTTAATATCAGCATTATAAAATTCAATTTTAAGCAATGATTGATACTTATAAAACTAATTTTATATCTAAAATAAATTTACTTAGGCATCTTTGTAGACTTGCCTTTTTTAATTACATTGTTTACATTGTAATTAAAAAAGGCAAGTCTACAAAGATGCCTAAGTAAATTTATTTTACATTATACATTACCTATATCCAAAATTAATTTTATTTCCATTTTAAAGAAATTGCAGACAAACAAAACATCACTGCCAGCAATCTCAAAAAATTCCTGTTCTTTAGTAGTAGCATTTTCATTAGTTGTCCAGATCTGGTATTAGAATTCAAGAGAACCTTAAAGGATCCATCCCAATATAGGACATATTGTAGTTATACTTAAGATCTGATGAAAAAGAATTGATCAACAATATGAACCATTACTATTTCACATCTTTATTCTGCTTAACAATTTTCCAGTTCTCAACTCTGTATGCTGGATTATAGGCTTTGAGATGCATCAAAATTTGGAATCCATTTCAGATTAAAAAAGGACTCATTTGGAGTCATTTTGGAGGATTTTTTTAATTTGAAATGATACCTTCACTGGCTTAAAATCTTCATCAGAAAACTTTTAGATGCGTATTCTGTCAAGAACATAGTCATACTCTCTTCTATAACAACAAACTTTTAACAAATATTGATTTTTCATAAATAAATCAATGCATTATTTATCAAGATTTCCAAGTAATGGTATTGTCTAGATCAGCGGTGGGCAATTTTTTTTGTAGGGGGCCATATAGGAAAATTTATGGTGAGCTACGGGCCAAAACAAAAACAATTGATGATGATAGTATTTATTTAAAAAAGAGAGAAAGTACAGATATGTAAGTATACATAACGTTGGTATTAGATATAATACCACGAGCCAAAACAAAAACAATTGATAATAATAGTATTTATTTAAAAAAGAGAAAAATTGTGGGTATGTAAGTATACATAGCGTTGGTATTAGATATAATAAAATAATGTGGCCTAGGCTGGAGGTTGCCCACTCCTAGTCTAGATGATTGCATGGTACAACAATAGCTCATTTTGAAGGTCTGTGTTCAATTCTAAATCCTACATTTCCAGTTTTGTAGGAGAGATCTAGGCCCAACCTATTGAATCCTACAAATTTTCAATTGGCCCATTACAGGTATTGATGGCAGATATGTTTGGCAATAACCCATCATTAGCTAACATGATGGATTATTTCAACTCATCATTAGTCAACATGATGGGCTTTGAAGTGGCTGCTGCCAAATATCTCTCTAGATAGATTCAGTGAATTATTCAAAACTGACCTAATGTGAGTGATGACAGAGATACCCTCATCAATGTTCCATCAACCATAGAAAGATTAGAATTTTCCCTTGAACAAGTTTCACTTCATTAAAATCCAAAATAGAGGCAATAAGAGTCTTGACAGTGGCCATTCTGTAAGGAGACATGAAAATAAAAAAATGAGAGAGAAATTTTAGGGGTCTGGAAAATTCGCCCCCTGCATTTTGCCCCCAGGACATTTCGTCCCCGGAACATTTCGCCCCCAGCACATTTCGCCCCCCGCTATTCTCCAGTTATGTAATTTTTAAAATTATTTTTCTTAAGTCACACTCATAGCAAAAATTTTTTATTCATATAAAAATAAAAAATACCAATTAATATAAAAAATCAAGAAGTTTTCATTAAAATTAAATTCCAATTGATTATTATTGCAATTTGCGCAATTAATTTTATTAAAATATAGTCATTCTTAAAATCAAAACTGCACTTGGTCCTTACAACATTGAATGACACATATGACATTTCCACATATGGCAAGTATTGGACAAAGTTGAGTTCTACATTGAATCTTAAAAACGGACCACTGGAACTCCCGGACTACATAGTGTCGAACCATTGGAACTGCCGGACTACAGTGTGCCGTACCACTGGAACTGCCGGACTACAGACTTCTCTGAAATCCGGCTTTTAGTCCGGCAACATGAAAAACTTTTTGTAATTTGATTGCGAAATATTTTCAATGTAATTAATTGTTAGATATCTTAGTGATTATTAATGCATGTCAAATTTACTGTTAAAAACATGCTCTGTCATGCATAAGAAAAGCATATAAATTAAAAAAAAATAACAGATGAAAAATAGGAGAAAAGTTTTATTGCTTTATATGTTATTCTTCGAAATTTTTAGATATTATATGCTAAAGATTTTAAAATTATATAAATTATAATACTGAATATTTTTCAAAGTTTAGCTAAGATGTAATTTTACGATAAAGTAATTGAAAAACATCGATGTCTACATTTATAATTAATGTTTTCTCATTAAAATAAAATTTGATAATTTAAGAACTGAAAACAATTTACTAAATCATATCTGTATTATTGATACAGAATAAAAACTATAAGCCAACATATTTACATAGAAAAAATTTTAAATAATGGCTACATTCACCAAAGTTGTACAATTATCAGTATAAATTTTCTATCTATACTTGCGGGCACAAAAGAAAAAGGAAAATGACGCATGCATGTTGTATGTCCTTATCGACTGCAGTGATCTGGATAGGCACAAAAGAAAAAGGAAAATGACGCGTGCATGTTGTATGTCCTTATCGACTGCAGTGATTTGGATTTACCCAGAGTTCCTCTTACTAAACCGTTGCAGTGATCTGGATTTACCCAAAGTTCCTCTTACTAAACCGTAATGCCGTCTACTTCTGATCGTAGTATAATTTAAATTAAGCTCTAACGATTATTTTTATTGCTTTTAATTATCTAAAGGAAAGTAAAACTGGAGATAGTAACAATGCAATTATTAAAGAGACCAGCAAAGCAACAGGCGTACAATATTATATTCAACCTGTCGAAGAATAATTGTTGATTCGGAAGAAATAATTCGAACCCCAGGTAAAAAACGACCAAAGATATCCACATTAATTGATGTCGACGAATTTGTGAAATGTCGACGAATGTGTCAGAAATTTTCAGAGAAAATAAATATCCAACCGTACCGGAAATTTTTAGTACGTGTAAGAGAGAAAATAAAATACGAAGGAAGCGAAAGATCGCTTCGTCGAATAATGACAAATAAACTTCACTTCAAATACGGCAAGATTGATAACAGATCGTTTTTCATAGAAACAGATGATGAAGTAGCTCATCATCACAGATATTTACAACAGATACACCATTTTAGAGAAAAGTTATATTTTTGTATATTTAGATGAGATTTGGGTAAACGAGAATCATTCTAAGCAAAAGCAATGGCATGATAATTTATCTGTTAAGAGTCGAAAATTACTTCTTGGGAAAATCGACGTCTTATCTTGTTTTAATCAGGTGGTGAGGGTGGGTTTATACAAAACGCAAAATTATTATTCCGATCTGGCACTAACTCCGAAAATTATCATGATGAAATGGATGGAAATAAATTTAAACATTGGTTCCAATCACAATTATTACCAAACATCCCTAATAATTCTGTCATCATAATGGATAGTGCACCTTATCATTGCAAGAAAAACTTCCAACATCAACATCTAGAAAAGCTGAAATAATAGAATGGCTCAATTGTCATGGAATTTCTTGCTCTCCGAACATGCTTAAACAAGATTTATATGAAACAACATAAGTAAGAAAAACAAAGATGTGTGATTGATGAAATAGCATCTCAAAATGGACACAGCATTCATTCTGGACTGTTGGATGCCGGACTAATGGACTTCTACTGTATTTAATTATAAAATTATCAAAAAATTTAACTGAAAATTAAGCGAGATTTCCCTTGAAAAATTTAAATGAAAATTAAGCAAGATTTCACTTTTTTAATTTTTGCTAATTAATTAGGTTTAATTTGTACATCGAATAAATAAAGGAGCTGGGATTTCAATAAAAATTCCATATATGGAGAGTTGACTATATTTGCAATTTTGTAGCCTATTTATTATCTACAGGGGGGCGAAAAGTGCTGGGGGCGAAATGATCCGGGGGCGAAACGTTCTCGGGGCGAATTGTCGGAGGCGAAATGCAGGGGGCGAATTTTCTGTAAACCAAATTTTAAAACCCATAATTATCATTATTTTTCAACACTTCTGATAAAATATTGATTATCCATACAGTTCAACTTCTAAACACCAACTGGAATTTATAGCATGGTAGCTGCAGGGTGTAAGCTTGTGAGGAAGTTAACTCTGACCTGTCCTATTTTATTTTATTATGCACTATCATTTATCGTTATTTTCTTAATATCTAACGTATTATACTTTAGTTTACGAGTTAACTTACTTCCACCTTACACATTATATTTTAGTTTACGAGTTAACTTACTTCATCTGCTGCATCATAGTTAGCAATCACGTGATACGGAATTGGGAACCATCCTCCGGAAGAGCTGTCCCGGGTAATGATGTCATCATCTAATTTTACCACTGATCCGATATGTGAATATAAGAATGATCTGTATCGATGTTTTGTTCAATATATAAATAAATTGTAAAGAGGATGACAAGAATGAATTACTCTGTAAGCTAATAAATTTAAACTTGTTACATGTATTTATGTAAATGAAGCAAACCCAGGACTGTAAGTCACTTGAGATAAAAGCTTACGCAAACGGCGACACAGCGAGGTGTTGTATCAACATAAGGTTGGCTAAATGACATTTGGAATTCTTGTAAAGGTCTACAATTGTTTGAAGTTTGTATTGGTGGTGGAGGTAGTAGCTTTAAATAGTATTTAAGGTTTATTTCTTGTGAATAGTTGATTGTTGCTTTATTATCGTTTCAATAAATCATTTATTAACACTTGTATATTGAGTCTAATAAATTTATATTTTTTTGTTATCTAACTTGTTTGAGAATTTATTCCAATTATTAGTATAAGTTTCTAACATCGTTTGGATTGTTTTAGATCTAACACTTAATCAGTACTTGTAATTGTAAGTTCTGATTTCCGGTTTCGTTTCATCAGTTAGATGTTACATTTTCGTTAGATTGTTTTGAAGTTGATTGTAGCCACAGTTGTCCTTGGAATGCGATACTCAAGTTACATTTTAATTGTTCTACCTTTCTGCACTTTATCTACAATTTTTTCTTTGTCTCTTTGCTCAATTGAGTGTATTTCTTTTCAGAATTATTCCTCTGGTCAGTTCTCTTTGAACCCATCCTTACATTTCACTCAAAAAAATAATAATAATTACAAATTTTTTACTTTCTGAAAAATTTAGAATTGAAAATTAGCAAAAACAACATGGGCAATTATATAAAAGGTATATAGATGATATACTTCTAATAACAGAGAAAGTTAATTATGTATTTAATCTTGAACAGATGTCAGACTCAGCCCTAGGATTACACCTAGTCAAGCAAAGGAATAATGAAGTAGAAATGCAGTATCTGGATATACAAATTAAAATAGTTTGAGGAGAGTACGATTTAGGTATTTACAGCAAAGAATCATATCAATTGTTATTCATCAAAGCAGATGCTAAAGAACCATGGTCCTTTAAAATGGCAGCCTTTGGGGCCTTACTTCAAAGAATTATAACACACTGCACCTCAACGAGAAATATGAATGAACTGGGTTGGATAAGAACACAGGCTGTTAAACATCAGTATCCAGATAATGTCATTACATGCCTTTGGGAGATTTCCAAACGTAAATCTAAGAAAAATAAAAGAAAAGAAAAACCAGATAACCGACATACATATTGCATAAATATGAATAAAATTACATTAAGATATAAAAGAAAATTGGAGAAAGTTACTGACCACAGAGTTACCTACAATAGAAGAAACAGATTGTTTAATATAATCTGCAATGATAAAGATAAAATCAACCCCCTCTCCATACCAGGTATAAGATCCCACTGATAGACAAAGATATTAACCAACAAATCTCCTACACTGAATAATCACTGAATAAGAAAATCCCTGAACATAAAAGGGATATTGAAAATAAAATATCTAATACAGCTTTGGTGCAAAGTACCCAAATTAGTGATTTAGAAATTAAATGGAACAATGCTAGAATAATAAGAAGACAACCCTAAAAGAGGAAGAATAGCGGAAACCTAACAATCTTTGAGAAGAAAGACAATAAACCGATTAACAAAGTAGACCCCTCAGTAATTAGCAATGCATGGAGATGGTGAGTAAGTTAAAGAAAATACTGTTTTATTTAGTAACTTTTAAAAATAGACAACTCAATTTAATCAGCTTAATTAATATATTTATTATGTATATTTAGAAGTTGTTGTTTATATTAATAAGAAGTCTGTATTTTGTTATATAATTGCAATCTTTTAATCTTTAGTTCATATGTATTTAAAGACTTGTGTTGATATTTATGTTGTTATAGTAAACTTAATTTTGAAATTTTAACGAATTTGTGCGTTCTATGGAATCGTGTACGTTCTTGAACTTTACGATGTAGCTGAAGAGGATTTTGTAATAAATTGAAAGCGCTACTAATTGTGTGTGATTTATTTAGTTTTGTATATCTTGTTCATCACCTGATAGATGCTATATAAATGACCAATCTTCTTCATCAGAAGAATAATTTATATACAGCATCTCCACTGCATCTTCTACATTTATTTTAGCATATCTTGCCATAATTGACAGCTATACTGAATTACTGATATAAAATACACTAATTTGATATATGTAAAAATATATAAATGTTCAATTCCGAGAAGAAATATTTTTGAGTAAACCAAACAAGAAATATTTGCAGAACAAGACTGAAAAATGTTTAGTACCAAACAGTTCTAGATATTAAATGATGAAACTCCATCCTTCTTTCTCTCTCTTATAGAGAGAGCTCAAAAAAGCTGAAAGATGTTAAGTGAATTGTAAAACTAATAACAGAAAATAAACAGAATATCTGTGTGTCTTTTCTTCCAATCTAATCTATTGGAAGAAAAGATCTTTGTAAAATGTTCATTATTAAAAGCTGAAGAATGAAAATAATCAGTTTATAGATAAAACTGGGAAAAACAATTCCATGAAAATTTCAATTTAGAAATCTGAAAAATGAGAATAACTAATTTATAAAACTAGTAACAGACTACAGTGGTACCTTAGTTAATGACGGTAATCTGTTCCAGCGGAACTGTCATTATCCAAAGCACAATTCCCCATAGGATTTAATTTGAAGTATCTAAGAATGAAGAAATTTATCCAAAAGTCTTTCTTTACAAATATGATTAAAAATTTAATTGTTTATTTATACATACGGCAAAGTGACGTGAAACTGGCAACTACAGCACAGCAAAATGATAAACTATTTTTATAAACGATTAAATATCTATCAAAAAAACGTTATTTTTTTTAGTAGGGAAAAGCACAGAGTCTCAATCCACAAGATCCCCAATCAATATTTTTTTCTCTCGGCTCTTTTTGATGCATTGTAAAATTTTATGAATACATAAGGACCTAGCAATTTAGGAAAATTCTAATTTTTTTCAGATTTTTAAAAAATTCTTTAATATCAGAATTTTTATTTTTTGCATGCAGGAGAAGAACTCCACTCCCACTGCCAGATTTAAATTAAAGAAGAAAATGTGTCTGGTATCTATACTTCAATTAGTAAGATGTTAGGGTATTATCCTAAAGGTTTCTAGTTTGATTCCAAGTTGAAATAAGTTTTGTTTTTAGATAGGTATTAAAGTTTATAATTTTGTTGTTAATTGATAGCCATGTTGACTAAAATTTGTTTAATCAGTAATTTCATATTTTAAATTTATTATTATTATAAATTTTTTTATAATGCTAAAGTGTTTGATTATTTAAAATCTAGAATATTATTCATTATATTCACTTATTTAATCCCAAAAGTCACTTTACCCTTTGCATATTAATTCTTTCCTTGACAAAGAAAAAGTCTGCAAAAGCACAATCATAAATGATGTAGTGAATTCTATACGAAATTCTTTTTCTGATAACTAAAAATTAAATAACCAAAATTTATAGAACAATTGAGCTCAATTCGGAGTTTTTTGACAAATGAACCCGTAAACACTGATTAGCAGTTTATAGATTCAACGATATTAGCAATAAGTAGAATTGTTAGATCAAATGCTAATGTTTATTTTTGTTTGAAAATTTGTTAGTTAAATAAAATTTATTTTGTAAGTGATATCTAAGCACTAATGAAAAAGCACTAATTATAAAATTGCATTTTAGGATTGTTTTAAATATATACTTTATTATACATAAATCATTGTTACTCCTAAATCTTTGATTTTTATTTATTATATATTTTAGGGTTTATCAGAAGCAGAAAAAGAAGAATATTATAGACTTAAGAATAAAACGAAAGGTGCGAGATCTGCAAAAGCTGCCAGAGATCAGGCAGCTGCAAAACAAACACAAGCTAAGGTATGATAATTTTAATAAATAAGAAGGCTAAGCACAATTATTTTTGTTATCCCATCTCCTCTCTAATTTACATAAATTTAACATTATGGATCACCCTGCATATAGAATATATATCATCACTGCAGAACATTAACAGTATATTTGCAAAGTCGTGGATTAGAACGAATGCAATACTATCTACTTATCAGCTAAACCTAATGGCCTTACTTTATTCATAAGACTTGCTGCTATCAAAAAATATCAAATATTTCATTGGATGGCTAAGATTTCATATATAAAAATCATGTTTTCTCTGATCTCATATAATGAATAAAAAGTTGTGAAAGAAATTCGGAAAAATTTTTACATCTTTAGAATGACAATAAAAAATGTAATAAAGTAAAAATTAAAAAAAAAAAAAATAAAGTTAAAATTTTTAAAAGTAAAACTTTAAAATTTTGATGAAAATTAAGTGAGATTTCGCAATTTTAATTTTTTTCCCGAGATTTTGCAATTTTAACCTTATCCGCTCCTCTTAAAAAAAAATAAACATTCCCTAGGGCTCCGAAGGGTATATAGGAGAAGACTGGAGAGCCGTAACCTCGACGAAGAAGAACAGTTTAAACCATTTCTTTATAAATCAACTGTTGTGAGTATCGTTACTGTTTCTTACTCGGAAAAATGTCACAATGACATTAGATGTTCACGAAAAGATTTTAATTTGTGAATATAAAAATAAAAATCTTTCTGCTACTCAGCAATTTATTTCTGATCCTTTAATGAAACAATGTCATTCTAGTCTATACATGTTTTCTCACATGTTAGAAAATCCTGCTACTCAGCAATTTATTTCTGATCACCTTTAATTAAATGTAATTTGTGAATATAAAAAGAAAATTCCTTCTGCTACTCAGCAATTTATTTCTGATCACCTTTAATTAAATGAAAATAATGTCCCAAAAGATTTTAATTTGTGAATATAAAAATAAAAATCCTTCTGCTACTTTTTTAATTAGATGAAACGCTGTTCACGAGAAGATTTTAATTTGTGAATATAAAAATAAAAATCCTTCAAAAATGACATTAGATGTTCACAAAAAGATTTTAATTTGTGAATATAAAAATAAAAATCCTTCTGCACTCAGCAATTTATTTCTGATCACCTTTAATTAAATGAAACAATGTCCCAAAAGATTTTAATTTGTGAATATAAAAATAAAAATCCTTCTGCTACTTGAAAATCCTGCTACTCAGCAATTTATTTCTGATCACCTTTAATTAAATGTAATTTGTGAATATAAAAAGAAAATTCCTTCTGCTACTCAGCAATTTATTTCTGATCACCTTTAATTAAATGAAAATAATGTCCATCTAGTCTATACATGTTTTCTCACATGTTACCATTAACCCTCCATAATTCTAGTCTCTACACATGTTTTGTCACATGTTACCATAAACCGCCACCCTCTTTTACTGCCAGAGAGGACCTTCAAACTGATGGTGGTGGCTTAAAGAGGTTTGACTGTATTATGCAAATTTTAATTAAGTTAATTAATTAATTAGTTGAAAAGTCACAAAAAGTTATTAAAATATTGCCATTTTTTTAATAAAATACATTTATTGTTATGTTTTTTCTTCATTTCAATATTTTTTATTTTAATTTCTTTTATAAATTTTCAGATTTATAACCAAAACCATGATATATATGAAAATCCTTCACTCTCATATATTAACAGCTATAACATTTTCTACCCTATTTTAATTGGCCTGGGATGGTTTGTTGACACACTACATCCAATACCACATGCAGTGCAGTAAAGTAGGCTTGGCTATGGTTTCCCATGGAATGATTGGTGCCATAAAACAAAAGTGCTATGCCCCTTTTTATAGCCTGGGGTTGTTTACATTAGGATTTTCTCATATTTTACTAAATTATTTGTAAAAGTAAAGCAATAAATGAACAAATAGTAAAAATATTGTTTATTTTAACAGAATTAACCAAAATTTTTGTATTATATTTATTTTAACAGAATTAACCAAAATTTTTGTATTATTGGCAAAATTTTACGAATTTTACAGCTCATACTAAAATTCCATGTTTTACTTAAAATTTCAAAAATAAATTTATCTCACTCCAATATCAAAATAAAATGCACTGGTACCTTGGTTAATGACGATAATCCATTCCAGGGTTACCGTCGTTATCAAAGGCGCGATTCCCCATAGGATTTAATTGAAAATTGATTAATTCGTTCTGGTTCCTTCCCACAACCATAGTAAATATTAAAAATGCAGATAAAACTTATTTAAAATGTTCTAAAAATATGGAATATATCATTTATTTATTATATTATTTAAAATGACCAAAAATATGGAAAAATATTTGTTTTTTCATATTTGCTACAAAAAAATTTAATAACATTAATGAAATGAATTGTTCACAAAAACAGCTTTTAATTATGAATTTTTGCCAGGACGACAATTGGACTCACTTCGGAGTTTTTGACAAACAAACCCATAAACACTGATTAGCAGCTTATAGATTCAAGATTTGATTTTGCCTTTTGATGGCGAACGAAAGTTATATAGATTAGATTTGATTTTGCCTTTTAATGGCGAATGAACAGTGACATGCACTTGCCCATTTATTGTTTATATGAACTGTAAGATCTCGGACAGACGAATTTTTCTTCTTCTAATGGAATCCGAAACTGCAACGACACACCACTTGAAGGTGTCAAGTAATATATAACACAAATAAACAATAGAATCAGACTTTGTTGGCAAAATTTAAAATAATAATAGTCTAGAAATCATCTTTAAGAAACTAAAAACTAGTGAACTGTTGCACATCTATTTTTAATTAATTAAATAATTTGTTTTCATTACTATATGTTAATTATCATTTAGTTAAATATATTTTTATATGGTTATAATTTTATTAATTTTAATAATGATATTGTTGGATTTGAATTGATTGTGATTAATAAAAATAACGATTAACAACTGAGCTAACGAATCACGTGATGCGATGAGCTGTTATAGCTCTATTTTGTCAGAAGTTCACATAATCAGGAGTCGTTAACCAAAGCCTATGTCGTTAACCAAGACATTTTTTCTTTCAAAAACTCATTGTTAACCAAAGCCGTGTCGTTAACCAAGACATTTTTTTCTTTCAAAAAACTCATCGTTAACCAAGTGTTAATCAACGACAGCCTTTTTCTTTCAAAAACTCGTCATTAACCAAAGCCGTCGTTAACCAAGGTCTTACAACCACTCGTCGTTAACCAAGTACATCGTTATCCGAGGCCATTGTTAACCAAGGTACCACTGTATAATAGAATAGAATGCAGAATTGATAAGATTTGATGAAAAATAATCCAAATTCTACTGATATAATCCATTCATATTTTCCATCTTTAAAATGGAGTTTAAAACAAATTTCTGCATTCGAAAAATTTAGAACTCATCATTGGAGGCACATATTTTCATCCAATAAATGCAAAAAAAACTCCGTGATAGTGTACTGTGAAACTTGGGATCATATTATTTAGTTGGTTTTTTATCATTTTTAGTTCCACTTCCATGATGTGTCTACATGTTGATGGACTTCAGTGAGTTAAAACTTATAGTTAATTTTATCAATTATAAAAATTATAAGTAAAATTGTTAGATCAGAATGTTAATTCTTGTGATATGCTATCTATTAAGCAGGAAACAAAATATAATAATGTGATGATGATCATTTCTGTCAGGGTGATTCAAAAATCAGTGACACAAATGAACAGGCATTATTCTACAATCAAAAACAAGTATAAAATTGTCTTATAAACATCAGTCCAGAAAGGCTTTATTACTAAGTTATCGTGCAAAAATGGTTTGTGCAGGAATGGTTGAAATGAAAGCCAATCTCTAGATGTTAGGCTATGTTTTTCCAAAGATGTGTTGTAACACATTGAATATTAAAGAAAAAGTCCAATATCAAAGAAACAAATACAACACAATTTTAAGAAAACTTAGCTACATCTAAAGGTTTCCTCCCATCTCAACCATTTCTGTACAATCTATCTTTGTGTGATAATTTAGTAAGAAAGCCTTTCTGGACCTATGTTAATAAGACATTTTATGCTTATTTTTGACTGTAGATTATTCCTGTTCATTTGTGCCATTGATTTATGGTCACCGTATATTTAGAATACCATCACTGCAGAACATTAATGGTATATTTACTTTATTGTATTGAAAAAACTAATTGGACCATAATTAATCATTCAAAGTTGATTTTGAAATGCCGAAAAGACAATTATCAGACATGACTGATCTAAGTTGGTACATTTTTTGAACAACAGATAATGCTAAATCATTGACAACTATCAAAAGTAAAAAATGTATGCAGTATGATTTTAATATCATCTTATGGAGAAACTATAAAAATTTCATGAGCACTTATTATTTAATGTAATCTGATAGCTTATTTTCTCATAGAAACCTTCCCATCTTCTATAATTCTATCTCATTCAACTACTATTGGTTTTTATGCACTACTAATGGTTTGAAAAATAAGATTGTTATAACAATTAAATTTACTTTTATTATGTGAAATTTTTAATATACATAAGATAATACATATGCAAAATAAAATATAATGCAGATAGCATTTCCATTTTGATGAAAGATTGATCAGATTCTTCAATTAGTAATCAATATGGTGACGATATCTAATAAACAATTGTTTTAGAAAAATAAAATGATTTAATTATTGAATGAGTATTGTAATTTTTTCCCCCCTCATATTAGAAATTTCTTAATATATTCATTTATTGCAATATAAAATGCATTTAACTCATTTTGTAAAAGTTTGTTATTTTAATGCAAAAATCTAAAAAAAATTAATAAATAATATATGATTTATTTACTTAATATTATTATTTTAAAATAGCCATTATATTATCTTTGTCAGTTGTTATTAATAAATTACTGTTTGCAAAATAGCATTAATACACTGTAATGATTAAATAATAAATACAAAAAAATACCTAACAGAAAAAATTTTTCTACTAAATTAGGAGAAAAAGTTTTTAAAACAATATACAGTAATCAGATTGGAATTATCTATAAACAATGAAAAAATATCAAGGGAGGAAATGTTCCAATTTGAAAGAACTTTAATTTGAAGTGGCAGTGAACGGTTAAGCAGATTTTGCCTATAGAGATGCAAACAGTGCCTCATTGCCGAGAATTTTTTTTAGATAATTATTTAAAAAATGATAATATATTTTCCAGTAAATTATGTAATTAGTGGAAAATATATTTTTCAGTAATTACATAATTTATTTATATGCACTATTATCTTGTTAATTATTAGATATTATTTGTAAGCACAAATAAGACATGTTTTTTTGTTATTTTTGCTAATATCTTCAGTTATGAAATGCTTTTTAATGATGGACACAAAAGCTATTTCATTAAATTACTTGGTTTATATTAAACTTATTGATATTTTTGAGTATTTTTATACAGCTTTTAACATTACTGTTATCAAAACTTTACTAGAACAAAACAGTATTTCTGTTCTGTTAAATACAACAAAAATTTGCATAAAGCAGATAAACAATTGTTACAAATAATCAATTTGCATAAAATTAACTCATTATTTTAATACATAATTCTTTAAAAATAGTTATTGTTAATGTGTGTCAATATTTATATGATTTTATATGCTTTAGTATGGTATACTTTGTCCAGAGAAATTTATTTGCATTTCATTAATAGAGACAAATCAGTTTTTTATTCTTCTCAACCATCTTCTCCCATGGGACATCTTTTGCCTGATACACCCATACAATTTGATATGTTTTCTCCATCTGATGGTACAAGAGATAATCAGGACAAGGTTAAAGAAGGATCTTCAAAGTATATAAATTTTTTTTAATATTTTTTATGCTATTTCTTTAGTTATGTAAAAATAATTTTAAATCTAATTTTTATTTGATTTAGAAGAATAAATCCATTTGATCCTTCAACTACAAATATAGCAACTGAAACTACAAATAATTCATCTCCATTTTGGGAAGTTTTTGCTGTAAGATTCCTTGGTAGCATGCAAGTACTAAATGATAGGGGTAAGATTTAGTTTATATTATTTCATGTTGCAAAGTCATAATTTTCTCAAAACTAGCAATACTAAATCTAATGGAATAAGTCTGTAAACTTTCTGGTCCTGCTTGGACAGTCTTAACTTTCTGAAAATAAATTCCAAACAACTAACTATGATGATGCTAAATAACATAAGGAACAACTAGAACTTCTCAGTTATTCAAAAAAATCACTATTAAATGTTTGAAAAAAAATGACAATAAGTTAGTATGTTTAACTATAAATTGAATAAATGCCAAAAACAAATAAATTAAATAATACAAATAATTTATTAAATCTATAAAAAGCATTTATACAAAAAGTTTTTCATGGTCTTTTTTGCATATTTTCTAACAGTCCTATATTTCATTAAATGGTAGGGGACCGAAACTATTCGTTCTTCTGATCCAATATCCTTTTCATTTATTCTGACTGCTCATTTTCCTGTCTGATTTTGTCTTTCATTATTTTATTTTGTATTTTCTTTAAATTTGGCATGGATAGTCATGTTTTAATCCTGTTTCATATATTTTGTTACATTCATCTTTTCTAGCTTTATCTGTATTACAACATGTAACCATATGTCTAAAGTAACTATAAAATGCCGCCTTCTTATACGATATTGGGTCCTCAGACCAATTTGGGATCAAAATTCTGTTCACTGTGGATTTTTGATATATGCTTGTGTTATAAAATAATTCATCTCTCCTAATTAGAATGTCTAAATAATGCACCTGTTTACTGTGTTTCTGATTTTCTTTTAATATTAGCCCATAGGTTATCTGCAAAAAAATTCTTTAAATTTTTTGTCCCATCTTCTTTTACCCATATAATTACAGAACAATAATAAGAAATATTAATAATGAGATGATAGATTTAGTTAAAAATCTAAGAACGAAACACATTAGTAAGCTAAAATGGAGTTTTAGAAAGCAACTAAAACATAAAAGAAAGAATACTGTTAATCTAAGTGAAGTAATGACTAATATTGATAACATAGACATTCCAATTTATGTTAAAGAATTATTACAGAAAGGACTCTCTTGTGCTATAATTTTGGATAACCATATTCTAGAAGATATCCCTAAATTTGAGAATTTCATTGATAAAATTGAAACTGATGATAAAGAAAGGCTAGATGTAACTTTCTAGACGAAAGTCAAAAGAATAAGTACAAAAAAACAAAAGTTAGAAATACAGATCAATTGAAGTTTGTAGAGCTAAACAATAGATGCAAGAAGAAAATATAGTAATCACAAAAGGATGATAAGTCTAAGAAATTAGCCATTCTTAGAAGAGAAACATATAACATCTTCCTAAAAAAGTTTATAGAAGACTCAAAAGCTATTTTGCTAGACAAAGATCATACAAGAAAGCTAATAGAGAAACTGGAAAATATCATCAAAAAACCAGATTGTCCAACCTTTCTCAAGAATTGTAGGGTGAAAAATCCTTGTTATCCAAGATTGTTTGCCTTTATAAAATCACATAAAGAACCAGTTGCAGCCAAACCCATTGTTGAGAAAAAGCAATCTCCACTGTATTACATGGAAAAGAATTTAGAACAATGGTGTCTAAGTAAAATGAAACCATTCAGTTGCACAATTAACTCAGCAGAGGAGTTTCTGATAGAATTAAGAAGAACACCAGAGAAAGATGAAATTTTGGTAACTCTAGACTTCCAATCTTTATATCCCTCAATAGAAATACCACCTGCATATTTATTATTGTATCGTTTTTTACTTGAGAATGTACCAAAAGGGGATAAAATACCTAGCATCTTAAGAAATATTTCACATCTAGACTGCCACAACTCCTATTTTGTTTGAAAGCAAATTTCATTTACAAATGAATAGGCAGGTCCGATGGCTGGCGTGCTATCTGAGTTAATAATCAGAAACAAAGAACTACAAATTTTGGAACAATTTAGCCCAGATTTATTATTCTATAAAAGATATGTGGACAATATTTTTGCCATATGGGGAAAAGAAGATGGGACAAAAGATTTAGAGAATTTTTTCACAGATAAAGCCTATGAGTTAATATTAAAAGAAGACCAGAATCACAGTGAACAGGTGCATTATTTAGACATTCTAATTAGGAAAGATGAATTATTTTATAACACAAGTGTATATCAAAAACCCACAGTGAACAGAATTTTAATTCCAAATTGGTCTGAGGACCCAATATCGTATAAGAAGGCGGCATTTTATAGTAACTTTAGATGTATGGTTACACATTGTAATACAGAGGAAGCTAGAAAAGAAGAATGTAACAAAATATATGAAACAGGGTTATTTTGTATTTTCTTTAAAAATTGGCTACACATGCCAATTTTTAAAGAAAATACAAAATAAAGTAATGAAAGACAAAATCAGACAGGAACATGGGCAGACAGAACGAATAAATCTACTCAGAAAACAACTGCTTAACTTAAATACATGAAAATAGACAAAACTAGCACTTTTTGCAGCAAGGTTAAATTTTATTTTAATAAAGTACGCAAACGTTTTCAGTCAACGACCATCGTCAGGCGAAGTTCCATATACAACAGAATCGAAGGAATGTAAGAGTTGCTATGGCAACCTATGCAACTCATGCATCCGAAAAATATTTGAATTAACTTAAAATTAATACATTTTTAAATAACTGAGACTATATGTTAAAACTAATAAAAATTACAGACATAAAATGAAGATAAACAAATAAAATAAAATGCAGTAAATAAGTAAAAACAGTGTTAAAGGCCGGATGTGAAAGACGACATCCTGTCTACAATTTTTATAACATAGTACACCATCAAATTAATAAGTTCATTTATAGGTACAATTAATTTACTGTTAGTCTCAGTGCTCTGGTTAAGGCAAACCTCCATGTCTGTGGGGGTTCCCAGGCCATCCTATCATTTACTAGATTTTCACTTTCCTTTCTACGAAATATTTCTAGGGATTCTGTAATAGTTGGTTGTGTGCGTGGAGGAACTGGTTTGATTACTTTTGTTTGATCCCATAGAATTTTTATGTCTTTACTGTAGGCCTTCTGCACTAGAGAGGTGGACGTTTTAGCTTGTACGATGTCCTTTTTGTGTTCTTCAACCCTCTTATTTACAGTTCTGAAGGTCCTGTTCCATGCGGTTTCCCGTTGCAGTTGTACATATCTGATGGGAATCTTGTATACACCTGTACATTCTGACTCTCTGAGTTTGTCTTTTTCATTGCAGAGAATGTTAAAGACTGTTGGGGGCTCTTTTTGTTGCTATACACTTGTTTTCATCTTTCGCTATATTTCTTATTATGTTCAAGTCTTTTAGGTGGTAGGGTACCAGTAGAAAGTGTTGTTCTATGCTCCCAGGGTTCTCTGTCCTGTTTGTGTTATTCGAGATTTTCATCTTCACCTGGTTCAGTATTTGGAAAAGGAAAGATTTAGAGTATCCGTGCTGTGCCCCAATCGATTTTATGTATGATAGCTCTCTTCTCAAGTCTTCATTTTTAGTACAGTATGTTAAAGCTCTTTTGTAGAGGCTTTGGAAAGCTGCTTTTTTATAGCTAACCGGATCTTTGGACCAGTTCGGGATGAGAACTGGTTGGTACGATGCCTTCCTATACACGCTCGTGTTGATGTTCCCTGCGTCTATCTGCAATGAAAGATCTAAGTAATGTAATTGTGATATATTTACTTGGTCTTTTAAGGCACAGCACGAATACTCAAAATCTTTCCTTTCACAAATACTGAACCAAGTTAAGATGAAAATCTCGAATAACACAAACAGGACAGAGAACCCTGGGAGCATAGAACAACACTTTCTACCGGTACCCTACCACCTAAGAGACTTGAACGTAATAAGAAAAATAGCGAAAGATGAAAACAAGCATATAGCAACAAAAAGAGCCCAACAGTCTTTAACATTTTCTGCAATGAAAAAGACAAACTCAGAGAGTCGAAATGTGCAGGTGTATACAAGATTCCCATCAGAGATGTACAGTCGGTTCCATAAAGTTTTGTACCTAAGTGGAAGGTGTTTGGCTTCCTTCCAATGACTTACCCTTCGAGAGAACCACAAGAAAATGGAAACAAAATAATTAGACTACTTCTTGATTATTAATTTGCATTTTTCAGTTGGCAACACTGTTTTTAATGCTTTAAATGATGGTGCAACTATAAATGCAAGGTGTTTTTAGGAATTTATTTTTTTTGAGAAAGAAATTTTTAATTTAAAAGATGCCAAGATGTAAATGTAAATTTAATATAGATGGTCTTAAAGATTTCTTATGTTTTAAAGAAATTCACTGAAGCTTCCATAAATGATGTGGATTTTCAAAATTTTATGGTGCATCAGAAGGACAAAATATTCTAAAGTTCTAAAAATGTTCCTTGTCATTCAGAATTACTAAAAATTGCAGAATATTTCTTTGCTATTTCACCACACAATACAAATTTGGAGCAAATCTTTTCATTGCTACAGGTCCAGTGGACAAAGGAAAGGAACAAGTTGAGCATTGATTCTGTCAAAGGAATTGTATTTGTGCAGTAAAATTTGAAAGAAATATTGTGCACAGACTTTCATAAGTATTTGATTAGTAAAAAATCATTTTTGAAACAGATTAAATGTACACATAAGTATAAATGATTAAAACTGGTACAAGCTAAAAAAAAAAGATATCTAGGAGAATATTATATTAATAACTGTTTGCCAAAAATAATATTTATTTTTGGATAAGTTTTTTTAAATCAAAATTAAATAAAATATTGATATATAGCAAAAACAAAGATACAGGTTGTCCTCTTTTTTTCTGATTAAGAGATAATAAAATCCTATATTTTTCTGTATAAGAAATGATCAAGTCCTCTTTTTAAATCAAAATTAAATAAAATACTGATATATAGCAAAAACAAAGATACAGGTTGTCCTCTTTTTTTCCGATTAAGAGATAATAAAATCCTATATTTTTCTGTATAAGAAATGATCAAGTCCTCTTTTTTTCTGTTTAAAATATGGTACTGTAACCCTACATAATGACTCTTCAGGAGAGCAACTACATCTAGGAAGTTAATTTTATCTTTACTAGGATTAATTCAGTTCAGAATTATTTAATATCTGTAAACTGAAAGATAATTTCTTTATTGTTAGATAAATATAACATCAGTATAGTATACATATGATTTGATGTAGTTTTTAATTCTATTAATGGTTAATGCACGCTAACTAAAATTTATTTCAAGAAGATATAAGGCAAATGAAGAATCCACAGAATGTCTCTGAGTTGGTTTATTAATTATACATCATACCAATGTACTCAAATGATATCTTTTGCAACTTTTATATTTAAAAAAAAAAAAATATTTAGAATTATGAAATACTATTATTCATTATCAACAGAAAGCATGTCCTTACAATGCTCTTTTTTCATTAAATGGCACATCATTGTAAGAGACTTTTTAGGATGATCTCAAAATATATTTGACACGTTACATTCATTGAAAATATTTTACAATTCTAATGTTCTACAAAAACAGTTTTTCTTACCATTTCAAAAATAGTGGTTTTGGCTTGTCAAATAAAAAGACAAATAAAATATGATAATGGTAAAATTTGAAGAAATTCTTAATAAACTGAATCAATTCTCATATTTCATAATTGGTTAGAAAAAACACATGCTAATATAGAACTAATTTTAATGGGAATAATAATATACAAGTATTTTTATGCATTAAAATTCTTCTTTAGTTGCAAGCAATCAATTTATAAAACAGTCTAAACAAAAGCAAAATTATAAAGTTTTGCTTTTGTTTAGACTGCTTTAAAAATTGATTGCTTGCAACTAAAAAAGAATTTTAATGTATAAAAATACTTTAATGAGAACAATTTTTAAGACAGTAAAAAATTGCATTCAGAAACTGTTAAAATGATAAATATGCACATAAAGATTATTTATCAAGAACTAAATATTCATTATTGGGATATGTATTCAAATCTGGTTATTGTCATCATCTATAATTCATAGATGATGCTTATACTAATCAAAAAATAAATGTAACAATCGTAGAAAAAGCTTATAAAATCAGTAAGTTAACTTAATGAGATTACTGAAAATCAATTGATAAGTATGTATCAAAAATAGGAATTTCATATGAAAGCTATTTTAAAATACTGACAGAAGTCACAACACATTTTATATCAAAAATTTTGTCCAAGAAACAAAAGGATACTCATATGGGCATTTGTAATGATGATTTTGAAAAGTAATAACTCATCCTAATTTTTTGGAAAATATAATATCTGGAAATGAGTTATGGATTTACAAATATGACTATGAACAAAACAAAAAATTCTGTTTGGGAACTCAATCACTATTAAAACAAAAAAAATGACTTGGACCAATTGATTCCAATTATTCTCATATCAGTTTTAATCAAGATAGAATAATTGAAAGAATTTGTTCCTCAAGGAATTACTGCTAATAAAGAATTCTAGATTGAAGTGCTGAAATGTTTGTTATGCAATTATTCAAAGATCTGATAAAAAATAGGTATTGTATCATGATAATGCTAGGTTTTTGAGAATGATTTAACAAGCATCTGTCATTTCACATCTACCTTATTCCCTAGACTTTGTATCATTCATCAACTTTTTTTATTCAATAGAATGAAAAAAGTCAGAAGAAAAATTTTTCACAAATTCAACAATAGCTGAATAAGTTACACCAAGGCTCTAAAAGATTAATACAAATAGCTACAAATGCATTATTAACAAACTGCCTCAATAGTGGAAACATGGTGGAGCTAGAGACGATTATCTTGAAGAAATATTTTTTATTTCTTATTGTATATCATTAATTTATAATATGAAATTTTGAAATGATTTAAAATTAAATATAAAACAACAATAATAACTAAAAATATTTAATTTCATTATCTTACTTTTTCTGCCAAAGTCTTATTTGTTTTAAAATCTTCCTAATAGTATATACTTTTACTGTTTTCATACTCTTCCTCATATGAATTATCTGTATAAAAATAAAAAACTCAATAAAGTAAAGATATTTATAAAGTTTTATATTAATAAATAAACTGGCATTATTTTATATTTTTATTTAATGTCAAATGCTTTGTAGGTATATACAGAAATAGCCAATCTCAAATTTCAATTTGACTGAATAATGCAGTAAAAAAAATGAGAAATGAGAACTGAGAATAAGATGGTGAAGGACCTCATAATTAAATTGAAGGATTAACCCCTTGAGTGCTGCACATGTCAATATCTGCTACAACCACAGGCCAATAAGTAATTAAAATTAAGCTTAATTAATATGAAAAAAATTAAAACTGTAATATCTTACATAAATTTTTAATGAAATCTGAAATTTTTGTATTTTACAGACTATTTTGTCCTTTTTCTAACTACGTAAGCATTTTTTTGGAGTTTTACTTCTTTCACAACTTTTTGTTCTGAATAGGAAATCGTGGAGAAAACAATTTTTTTATATGAATTTTTAGCCATCAAATGAAATTATAGATATTATAAGATAGTAATATCTCCTCTAAACAAATCAAGCCATGCATAAAGAAATTTGGCCAAAATTTTCAGAAGCTTTTATAAAAAACAAAGAATTACGTAACTTTTGTTGAATGAAGTTATGTCATATAATTATTAAAAAAATTACATAAATTCCATGAAATATTGTCATTTTATTAATATTTCATATTTATTAATTTTTTCTTATATCATATGTACAATATTTAGCAGCACTTTTTATGTATTTTTTAATTTATGCCAAAAAATGCTAACATGTATGAAATAAATGGTTTCATCTCATATATAAAACAATGTAATATTCTTTATATTGCTCTAACTGAATCACAGATGGTTAATTATAGCATTCCACCCAATAACACAAGCTGCAAGGTAAAGTAGACTTGGCTGCAATTTCCCAGGAAGAGAATGACTGCTGTAAAGCAATAAAAGTACCACATCCATTTAAATGGCCACAGGTTGTTTACATTTCATTTTTTGCAATTTTCTCCTAAGTTTTGGTGAAATTATAACAAAAATGAACAATTAAAATATATTTTAGTTTATTTTAACAGGATTAACCAACATTTTCCTAATATCTACAATATTTTTTCAGTTTTGAGTATTTTATAACTCATCATATGAAAAATTCAATTTTTATTTAAAATTTCAAAAATATCATTTATCTCATTCCAAAATTTGAATTACTTTAATAAATTGGACTAAAAAATTGACAAAATGGGATAAAAATATCAAAATACTATCAAGTGGTTTAATTATAAACAATGTTTATTTATAAGTAATTTTATAAAATATTTTGAAAAATGAAAAAATTTTAAACTACCATCTGAAGTGGATATTTTCATGTAATGAACAAGAAAAACAAATCTGAAATAATTGGACTAATAAAATCAGGATTAAATTTTTTAAAACCCTTTTTTATGATTTTTTTTATTGATTTGTTTGACACCTATCCACATCAATGGCTCCAAAGCATACTTAGGTCATGAAATTTATAGATGCCAAAGGCACTCATCAAGGGTTAAAACATTCATTTTCAAAAAAAAAAAAAAATTAATTAATTAATTGAGAAAAGTTACTCTAAACAAATACTTAACAAATATAAGAGACTATACAAATTTTTGGACTATCATCATCTATATTACACATTTAAAAATTTTATTATTTATGCATATAGACACAAGTTCAGTCTTTTTAAACAGAAATGTTTAATAAAGTCTTAAATGCAAATTAACTGGACCACTTTCAGCTTTAGTAAGCCCTAATCAGCAGCATTTTGTATAGCATTCTAACTATACTAACAGCTGATGAGGGTTTACTACAGCCGAAAGCATTCCAGTTAATTTGTATTTAAGAATTTATTAAACATTTCTGCCTAAAAAGACTGAGCTTGTGTTTATATGTAAAGCAAAGGTAGAAAGTTACATCCTTGAATTTTATTATTTTAAAATATTTTTAAGGTATCATTGCAAAATAATGGATATAGATTAAAAAAATTATTAATAAATAACAGTGGGTATAAAACTAATAATAATAAATTAAATAGTAGGAATAGATTAAATCCAATGTACTGTGAAGATTAGCTACTTCCACTCTCCCTCTCCAACTACATTAGACCAGTGTGTGGAAGTAATAGTCTACAACTTTTCAGATTGTTTCCATGATGCACAACATAGAAATATAGCCCTCAGTCACCAACAGCACTGGAAATTCCAGTTACAGCAGCAGCTACTGTATGGAAGGTGCAGGGGTTGCTAAGAATACCTGAGTAGGGACCAGCTGCCTTCAATTATTGACCTTGGCTACATATAATGGATGAAAGATAAAACTGTATTTATAACTTAAATTTATGGTTACATCATGAATATTGAGGGCTGATGCATTATTATAATTGAAATTTCTGTTGCTTAATGTTAATGCTAACATAAATAAATTAATTATTAATAATAAAATTAATAAATAAATTGGTCATATTGGTAGTTTAAATGGTAACATAAATTTCTATTGCTTAATGTTAATGACAACATAAGCAAATATTGTATTGATAACCTATATTTAATTTTAAAATATTATAAACAATTAGTAAAAGGACATACACTAAATTCCAGATTATCCAAGTTGTGAATTAACTGGAGTTAATCTGTAACTTAAAACATCAATAATTAACATCACTTCTATCTTACACTATGTCTGAAAGATTTTTAAAATTTTCCAGCTTTGTTTCTTTATAATATCTTAGGTATTAGAATTAAATTAAAATTACAAATATTGCAATAATTTCTTGCTGCAAATAAGCAAATTTGTTTACTTTTTTAATAAATAATAGAAAAGTGTTCATAACTTCTGCTATACTGGAAGATAAGAAAAACAAACGAATGTAGCACTATTTAGCAAAATAGTGCTACATTAGTTTGTTTTTTTTATAAATAATAGAATATTTGGATATATATATGTATACAATTTATTTAATATTAAATGTATATTGTCCATAATTCTGATATTTTGAGTATTTTGCAGATTATCTGGAGTGATTCATTTCCCAATTAAATCAGGAATATACTGTATATAGTAGATAAATTAGAAGGATCAACAAGATTATATTCTGATAAAGAATTAACTGAAAAACTATTAAATGCTTTGACAATTTAAAAGTAATGAATACAAAAAATGAAAAGGATGATTTTATACTGTGTTTCAGAGTGGTAATTTCACATTTGATGTTGAAAATACAATTGTGTTAGTGGTTGCACTTAGATGCTTTGTGGCCACACTTGAGAACTGCTGTTCTAGGTAACTTAGTTGAAGTTCTACTGTCTTCTAATGAATAAACAAAAAATAACAGCCTTTTAAGACATGGAATTATAGAATTTGAACTGATGAGAGTGTATACCAAAAATACTTTTCATTAAAGTTTATAATTTTTTCTTATTCCTGTCTAAAAGGCAATTATTTTTAGTTTGCTGTTATAGGGCAGAGCAATATGAATTTTTTTTAATATACTTTGACTCTAATATTCTATGCAGTAGAAAGAGATCATCTTCCTTCTTTCTAATTCTTATGCATAAAAAAATATAGCAAACCATATGAATAAAAAAATGTCATAGTAAAAAATTTTAATGGAATTTTTTTATTTTTAACTATAGATGCTACCTGAGTTAAGAACATTTATACTTATAAATATGAAATTTCATTTTAATTTCTGAAAATTTCAAAAACTTTTCAAGAATCTTAAACATTATGAAAATAGAATGTTTTAGTAACCAATTTAATTTAAAACTACACAATCAGTTAATATATTATGGCTACTTCAAGTTCGTAGAATTACACCAAAAAACCCTTGCTTTGTATAGTGGGAATTAATTTTAATTGGTCCAATTATGAAATATATTACAAATTACAATATATATAAAACTATTTCAGTACTTTTAAAGATATACAACAATAATATCAGTTATAAACAAAACTTACTTACAATTTTAGTTTGTAATTCAAGGAAAATCCAAAAAAAAATTAGAATTATAAAATTGTTGACAATAAAATCCTAAATGAAAAATAGATTATGATGTTATTGACTTTTTAGTATAGAATTAAACTGAAGCAACAGGAGATTCTAATGAAGAAAAATTTTCTATATATATTTTTATTTTAAAAATTTAAATTTAATTTAAAAAATAAAATAAAATATTTAATAATAAAATTAAAAAATAAATTTTCAAAATTTACAATGAGATATAGAAAAATGAATTTTTATTTTGAAGTTATTTTATATGAAATGAAAATAGCAATATTAGTGATTTATTAAAAACTATTATCAAATAATAGCAATGTTTATATGATAAATAATTTCTTTATTCTTATAATTTGTTTGATTTTAAAGGCTTGTTTTCATTTATTCAGATAAATAAATCATTGTATAATCAAACTATTGATTTTGTTGGTCTTTATTTAATTTTATTGCAATCAGATTGCATTGCTGAAAATGGAATCTCTGAATTCAATATTAAGTTTATGGGAAATTGATTCTTGGTTCATGAGTTATTACTTTATAAGCATATTTCAGAAACAAATTAACTCATAAAATATGGGAATTTTCTGTAATTTGTTTGATTTTAAAAGCCATGTTTTCATTTCTTTAGATCAGCAGTTCTCAAGTGTGGCCACTGAATGATTTTAAAGTGGTCACAACAAAATATTTTTGTATTGTATATAAGTGAATGACAGAGTTTAAGGAAATGCTGAATATAAATGCATTACATTCTTATTTATTGTATCAACATCAAACCATCATTTCTTAACTTTTTGTTGCATGACCTAAAATATTTATTTTGTAATAGTACCACAATCAAAATATTTATAATCTATAATATTTAGAAATCTTTGAGTTATCATTTTGTGATCCATTAAAATTTAATGCAACTCAATATTCAGTCCCAATCCATAAGTTCAGAAATACTGCATTAGACTATCGTATATAGGAGTGCTAGATTTTTGGCAGTTGAGGAAAAAAATGACCTCCTCATAGCAAATGAATATTTATTTTGTAGTATTTTTTCACCCTTCCATATTTTTTACTCAATGCAATTACATTGTTTGCCCACGCTAATCCCAGCAAGCTATTTAGAATAAAATACAAGAAGTCATTTATAAAATATGATTATAATAAAGTGATCATACTTTTACTAATCTAAATCAGTATATTATATTTAGTTAATTTAAAAAATGATCTTTTTATAAATAACAACTGGATGATAAAATAAAATAAATTTCTTATTTTAATATGATCAAAATTGATGAATTTTGATTATCTTAAAATTGGATTAGCTTAGTTCAATTATGTTATTGAGTCTCACAAGGTATATACATGTTATTGGAATCCACTCAATTTTTCAACCAATATGTGAAAGGATATTTTTTCCCCTTACATAAAATACTCAAATGATTGCGAAATAACGATTTTTAAGTTTCCATAAGCTTAACATAGGAAATTAGCTTTATTCTTTTCTATCCTAAAAAATTAATTAACCGGTTAATTGATTTTTCCACACTAGATGAATGATTCGTCTATATTCTATAGCAGTGGTTCTCAACCATTTTTTTCCCCGAGCCATATACATTTGTTTGCTACATTAAGTGGACTGCAACATACTATATCAGCAGTTGGCAACCGGTTGGTGTCATGTGAAAAAAGTCTTATTTCTAAAAAAATCGCTTACAAAAAACTCAACTTCTCAATTCATGAATGCCATAGGTCAGTGTTTTCCAAACTGACCTATGACCTGTAAAATTAGAGTGCATCAAGAAAGACCTAGCAAATTAGGAAAATTCTAATTTTTCCACAGTTAAGAAAAAATTTTAACATCAGAATATTTTTTTTTTTGATTATGGGAGAATAATTCTGCGCTTTCATTAAATTCATGACTGTGCGTTCTGGGCCGCACGTAAAAGCTTGCCGGGCCTCAAGTTGAGATTGGCTACTCTATAGCATCCCCAAATTTCAGGATTCTTATTCATGGGGAAGTACGCAAATTCGAGTAGAGTTATACACACTGTATATAGTCCATAAGCGTTCTTATATATATGAATGATTCTATAATAATAAAGATTCATCCTAAAAATAAATTATATTAAAATTTTATAGATTTCTAGAAGTAATATTATCCATATGGGCTGATTAAAAATTCGCTCTTAACATAGTCTATATTTATATACCAAGTTAAAATTCCTGCAAGCGTTGAATGTAAATACAATACTCTTATAGGTGCAATGTTTGCGCTCTCATAAACACTAAAGCACAATTCATAATTTGTTCATGATCACTACATATATATGAATCAATAAATCTTGTAAACAAACAGCAAACAATAATACCTGATCATTTATTTTCACTTTATCCATTCTGTGAAACGCAAATAAAAACACACACCAAACGAAATTCGGAATCTAATATTTAATAAGAACAGCAACGTGTTTTCCAAATAATTATACCGAAGCAATAATCATTTTAATGAATGAATGAAATCACTTTCATTGCAACTCATGATTATCGCTTACGTAGAACCACAGAGTGTCACTAGATGGCAGCAGTTAGGTTACGAGAGTAACTTAAAGCGGAGCAGCGTTATCTAGCGGCACTCTGGTGAACCACGATGCGAACATACCATGAATGGAACATATTCAACTTGCATGTATAACAAAATAATATAAAACATTGTTCTTTTTTTATAAATTATCATTAATTTTATAAAAAATTATGAAAAGAAAACATTTCATTAAATTTAAATATTATCATCAAACCAGTAGAATTTATTACTAAAGTTGATTATTATTATATCTTTAATATTATTGTATATTAAACTTGTATTTTTTATTCAAATACCATAAGCTAAATTTTAAATACCATTAGCTAAATAATTTAATTATGATAATTTTATCTATGATAGACGGCGCAAATATTCACCATGTTTACTCCTAACAAATATTTTTTTATACCGTTTCTATCTGAAATTTATAGGCTGAATTAATATTTACTGTATAGTAATCCATATTACCCAACAGAAGAAGAAGAAGAAGTACTGTATAGTAATGCATATTTCGAATACGATATTTATTGACACCCACATATCAAAAATTTTTAAATAAAAATGGACCTTTATTAGGAGTAAATATGGGGAATTTTGTGCTACTCTGAATTGCACAGTGTAACTAAATGTCCCAATGATTCTAATAGTGATAATATATTATTAAGCTTAGTATAAATCATTGTTATTCAAACGTATAAAATTTATTGCATCGATTAAATATGAACACTGACTTAAGTAAACAACTTGAAATATGCAGAAAAGAATTAAAGAATATTAGGTTTGTATATGATAAATTCATAAGATACTTAATGGATTAATTAATGTGCATCCACTTCTTTTTAAATTGCCTACAGAGAAAACATGTTTAAAATGAAGAAGAATTTCCAAAAAGATATTGAAAAGATTAGAAGTCTTGCTACTTCCAATTCAGAATCATTAAAAGTTGCTAATAAAGGTCATTTAATTTTCTTTTTTTTTTGTTATTTTTAAGAAAATTTTATCAATTATAATTATGTGATTATTATTTCAAAAATATCGAAATTTTATGATAGGAATATATTTTGAAAAAATACAAAAGATTTAAAACACCAAGTCCAATTTCAAACTTATATCATTTCAAATGAATATTCAGATGAATATGCACTGTAAAATATGGGTTTTAAAAACATTAAGTTAATTATGTTAACTTATCAACAATACAATATGTTTATCAGTTGTGGTTTGTGGATCCTGAAATTAGTTGAACTAGGTTGAAAAAAGTTATTTACATTATTAATAGAAAATCAGGATTTTAATATAAATGCTAAAACAAAAAACATAACTTATTTTTTCATGATTTGCTTATTTGTTTATACAGATTTACAATATTAATCAGCAAAGTTATGAAAAATACTATAACAACAGATTTGAAATATGTAATTACAATAAGCACTAATATTAGTAAACTTAAAAAAATAAATTTAATAATTATGAAACACTGAATCAGTAAAAAATATAAACTGCAAAAGATTGTAAAATGTAGTGATATGCACATTCCTGCATACAGTTAAGTATTATAGGCTATGTGCCCACATGCAATTTACAGTCGTCTGATTGTTTGGCTGACTGATCATCTCGCTGTGCCCATATAAGTAACTAAACAGTTAGCCGATTGAAATATGCACTCACAATTAAACAGTTCCCTGATAACTCATTTTTTAGATCAGTTGTACCAATTTTCTACTATAGTTTGGCAAACTTCTGTCCAAAATTTAGCGATTAAATTCCTATCAGAATGTTCTTTCATAAATAATTTAAAAATAATACATTCTTGGTTATACCATAACAATTTTGTGATAAATCTAAATAAAATAATTTATGAAACATAATTTGAATAAATAACATGATACTGATATAGAAATACAAATCTTTGGGAGATCTTTTCTTTTTCAAAAGTCATAAAGATTTAGGAATTATTTTAGATGCAAAATTAAGCTTCAAATTTCATAATATACAAAAAAAACTGATTTTACTTGAAGGTATTTGACTGATCTAATATGTAAAGTCTGGCAGAATGCAGAAATAATATTGTGTTTTATGGTTTAATTATTTATGTAGAAACATCTAAGACTATATTTAAAAAAATTAAGTAGAATTTATCAATATTCAATTAAACCAATTATTCAATTTATGACAGAACAAAATCAAATAAATATATTAAATAATTATGAAAATTTAAATATTCTAACTGTACAAAATATCCTTAATAAGCAAGACAAAAAATATTTGGAAATATTTTTAAATGGGGAGGTAGAAAACGATTATTTCAGCTTCAGTGTTCCGCAGAAAGCACTAAGGAAGTTTCAGTTTATCCATATTCCAAAACAGAGAACAGAAAAATATACTAGATCTCTTTTTATTTGTGCTCCAACTTATGCTAACAAAAATTAATTGTTTGTATGTTTACTTATCTGTTTAATCTAAAATTATTTTTTTTTTGTTTTTTATTATTATATTTATTTCTTGGGGAGTTGCCTAATGTTACAAGAGAACAGTGAATAATGTAGTAAATAAAATAAATTACTTTATTAAGGTTGATTTAGATTGAATTGTTTCTATAAATTTAATAAGAACAGTTCTATATTTTATGTTTTACTTAACTATTTATATAGCCCACCAAAAAATCAACAGCGAATGACAAATTTTTATCCAGATGTGTTCATCCAACTGTTGGTTGCAAGTGAATGCAGACTGATACAAAACTATATGCCACACCCTAGTTGGATGATTCGTTTAGTTTGTCAGAGGTCACAAACTGTTTAGTCCACTGATAAAAGAATTGCTAGTGGGTGCAATCTCATAGAAGTCATTTGTCCTCACTCCTGCAATCAAATAGTTGACTAACTGATAATTTCATGTGGATGCGAAGCCTAAGAGTTATATTGTGCACAGGGTCTGATGGGGCTGTCTCAATATTCCATAAACTCATATATTCCCAAGTGTGCCAAGTAGTAGCATCAGTATCATTCCTATCTAATATCTCCTCTTTTATTTATCTTGGAGCTAACCAAATGTATGGTAGAATATAATAATATTTTTTCATGGAAAACAGTTTTTATTTTTATAAAAAAAAATAAATAATTTGTTAATCACGATGTGTTTTCTTAGTGAATAATTTAGTTTGATAGAATTATTGGTGGGACCCTACCTCTCTAGAATCTAATGACAACATGAACTTATAAAGATAGTCATGAACTTATAAAGCTTATAAGACCAAGAGAAATATATTAATCATAGCAGATATAAAGCTATAACACAGAGATGCATGCATTTTTCTCCTAATTTCATCATTTATCATATGTATGTGTATTGCCTAGCATTAGAGTTTTTGGTATCCCTAGACAAGAGTAAATCTGGCACCTATTAAGATTTCTCTCTCTAAATTAATAAAATTATATGTATATTTAAATAATTTTTTTGTTTTTGATAGTAAATAGTCATAAAATTATGAAATTATTTAATTATTCAATATAAGAAAAAGTTATCTGTCTAAACATTGGGGGAAATTTTTTCCCTAACATCATGATTTTAATATTAAAACAATATTGAATGAAAAGAAACTACAGTATTGGCAAACACCTCAAAATAAAATGTCATCTTATACAGTACAATATTTTAATTTTCTTTCAAATATTTATTCTAATAGAAAACTTAATAAAAACAAAAATTGATTTTGGCATAAAAAATAAATCAGTCATAATTGAAGTGGGATGCTTTATGTTGTTATGTTTAGTCATAATTGCACATGGTTAATGTTATATGTAATTTATTTTTTTCATATAACTATTTTTCATTGTCTGCCTTGTGCTTTAATAAAAGGTACAATGTTTTGATGAATATTATTCAATGATATATAAATGTAGTTTAGAATATAAAATACAATACAGTATAGAATTATAGATGATAGGCTATCTAGGTTCCTCGAGGTTTGTATTTCATTCTCCCATATGAATAACCAAGCAGAAAACTGAATGCATACACTCAATCATAGAAATCATCTGCAGATGCAAAAAAGGGAAAATTTTCTATAGATTGTTAGTAAGGAAAAAATAAACAGTTTTAATAAAACATGCACATTTTGGAAACATTAATTCTATGTTTTAAAGCATGCATTTCTTTATTAGGTTTACTGAAAAGTATGATTGAAAAACTCAGGTCTGTAATTTACCACTAGGTGAAAATTAAAACATCAGAAATAATTGGAAGTGTGTTTATGATCAATAGGATTAATCATTTATATGCAAGTTGTATGAAATTATTTTATTCATCATTTTATATATCTTTTTCTGTATTTTTTATCATTTCTGTTCATTATACACCTTTATATAAGAAATTTTTAAATTATTCTAATGATATATTCTGTATTCTATTCTTGTTGTCCTAAAACACTGCTGAAGATGGCTTCATTAAGATGAAGTAAGGATTAATATTTGGATTTATATAATAGGATTAATGTTAATTATTTTGCATTTTATATTTATAAATCTGCATAAGCACATTTCCAGTTATTCTACCAAATAAAAATCACATTTGAATGTTTTGGCAATTTTTTAAAAATCATCTACATAGTTGCAATATTTCAAAGCAGCAATGTGCCCCTATTTTGAAATATAAACAATACATAATATAGTATATAAGGCAACAGATCAATTTTTAAGTAAAATTATATTGTTGTTATTAAATTAAGCAAAGCTTTTTATTAATTTTTTCCCATACTACAATTTATTTTTCAATTTTATCAATAAAATTAGTACCCCTATGTGATTGCCTATGTTCATCTAAGTATAGAATTGGCCTTGTTTATGTATTTTATGGACTTATTAAGTTATTTTTAGTTAATGAGCCAGGCCCAAACCCAAACCTCCCTGAAAAACTGCAGGTATGGATTCAGAATTGAATCTGGATTCTCTAAGAATGATAAGCAATAGCTTTACCGTGCAGCTATCTGACCAAGTATGTACTTATTCTTTAATATAACTATTTTTAATGTTACATCTTTGTGACATACTAGTAGGTTACTGTATAGGGTATGCTCTGAGAAATGTATGTTTCAGCTTATGTAAGTGGATTATTCAGCCAAACTTTAAGTCAGGGACTGCTTGCACTTTAACCTAATCTAATAATTAAACTAATTAAAAACTAAGCATCTAATAAAATCCTATGCCAAACTGATTAATAATCTATGCTAGAAGGGAGACTAATAATATATTATATTTATTAATATATACAGTGGATTCTGCTTAATTGGAACACGTTTGGACCCATTTTTTTCTCTTGGCCGGCTAGCCTTTTACCAAGAGAAAAAATTTTAAAGTTTTGAAAGTTGTCATCTTGAAACAAAAAGAGGCAGCTCTTTAATTTAATAGCAATGTATCATGCACAAGATATGAACTTGTATATTTGAATGGCCTGATCAGCGATGAATAGAAGGGAAAATTGGTATATCACAAATATTATATATATAATATCCAAGTTTTTTTTTGTAAAATTGCACTAAGAACAATGATATAGTATTTTCTATCTTAATTTTAATTTATGGAAATAGTGCATGATATCTAATACAGTGGATTCCGCTTAATTGGGACATGTCGGGACTAAGCCATTTTGGCCCAATTAAGCAGCTGTCCCAATTAAATAAAGTAATAATAAATTCTAAAATAAAATATATAATTCATAGGTAAATAAATAATAGGTAAAAAAATAATAATTAGGTACTATTTTAATCTTTATTAAAGGTACCTAATTATTAGGTTTTTAGCAATCTCCTCTGACGTCATCTTCAACACTGGGCCACTGATATTCATGCCTCGCCCGCTAACTATAGAAAACCATTGATCTAATGCCTGGTGGTGAATCTACGGCATGCAGAACAATTTTGCTGGCATATGCTTATATATATATAACGTTAAGCTAAATTTTATATTTTTCAAATTTTCACGGAACAGAAAATTCGCGTTGTGACCATATAACTCTGAGTCATTTCTATTCTATACACAATTGTGCATATGCCATTGTGGTGTTAGGTTGATTAAGAAGAATTATTAGACTTAAAATCTTTAGCAACAACAACAAAGGAGTGGATATTTGTGAAGCAGTTATAAATGTGGTGTCCGAAAGAAACATAGATCCCTTCAATGTTGTATTGGTAACTACTGATGTGCTCCCAGTATGACTGGCAAAGAAGCTGATTTTGTCCATTTGTTTATAAAACACATTGGACATTCACTTTTGGGTTTTCACTGCATTATATATCAGCAAGTTTTATGCTCAAAGGCTGGTTTCGAAACTTAGGAAAATATTATGAGCACGGTAACAAAAGTATTAAATTTTATATCTGCAAATGTGTTGAATAAAAGAAAATTCAGTGTTCTGTTGAGTAAGAAACTTGGTCAGGTCAGGCCAGTTTGATTAAGCCACCATATCCTCTTCGTCTGCCATCCAGCCAATGAGATAAATTCGGTCTATAATAGTTTACTTATGTATAATAATGTCTGATGGCTAAGTCGAGGTAAAGTGATCCAGCGATTTGTTGAATGCTTGGATGAAGTTAAATCTTTTCTGCATAACGAAAATAAAACTGAACAATGCCAAGAATTAATGAACATTGAATGGGCCTCAAAATTAATGTTTTTGGTAGACTTAGCCTACATTTGAATGAATTAAATGTTAAATTGCAAGGTGTCAATAAGACTGTCATTGGCATGTTTGATCTAATTCAGGCATTTGAAACAAAATTGCAAATATTTTATTGAGATATTGCTTCTATAAAAGCTTCAAATATTTTCCAAATTTGAAAAATTTTTCAGAGATTTGAACTTTCATGAAAAACCAGATGGAACTAAACTGACTACTGAATTTTCAGAAATTATTAAGTCTATAATGAATGAGTTTTTATCAAGATTCACCCAGTTTAGACAATTTGCAGAAACTAAATTTATTGTGTACCCTGATACAATGGGTGCAGATAACCTGAAGTTAGAAATATTTGACTGGTTAAAGTTGGACGAACTTGAAATGCAATTAACAAATTTTCAATCGAGTTACATATGGAAACAAAAATGTGTGAATTTACGAAACGAATTGGAAGTAATTGAACGCGAGTGATTGTGCAATATATTCAGGGCCGGATTTACCTATAGGCCGACTAGGCCGCGTCCTAGGGCCCTGTGATTCTAGGGGCCCCAGAACTATTAATCAGTTTTCAACTTTTATAGACTTTTAATAAGAAAAAATGGGTTTTTATTATAGAAAAACCCATTTTTAGAAATAATGGAAATTTTTAGAAATTTCCATTTTTTATAGAAAGTAAAATTTTAAAGATTCCTTATAAGTTATAAGGAGCCTTTAAAGATAGTAAAATTTTAAAGGTTCCTTATAAGTTATAAGGAGCCTTTAAAATTAACGTAGCTGATTTGAATTTTTAGGGGCTCCAAAACCTTGCTCGTCCTAGGTGTAGCTGATTTGAATTTTTAGGGGCCCCAAAGCCTTACTCGTCCTAGGTTGATTTGAATTTTTAGGGGCCCCAAAGCCTTGCTCGTCCTAGGGCCCCCAAAGTTCCTTATAAGTTATAAGGAGCCTTTAAAATTAGACGTAGCTGATTTAAGTTATAAGGAGCCTTTAAAATTAGATGTAGCTGATTTGAATTTTTACCCCAAAGGCTTGCTTGTCCTAGGGCCCCCAAAAATGCAAATCCAGCTACCCAAACCTTCCTCGTTCTAGGGCCCCCAAAACTGCAAATCCGGCTCTGAATATATTTAACAAGATGCAGAAGTGGAAATCGTTAAAACTTGGAATGCCATACCACAAAGATTCCATTGTTTGAAAAAACTAGCAATGACTGTTTTGACAATTTTTTCTTCTACATATGCTTGCGAGTCTTTGTTTTTAGAAATGAACTTCATTAAAAATAGTCTCAGGAACAGATTGATGGATGAATCTAGTTCAGCATGCGTGTTGCTGAAAATCTCCAAATATGAACCACCAGATATAAAGTGTTTGTCATCAAATACTCAACAGCAAAACTCTCATTAATAAATGATTGGAATTACCGGTATTTTTTTTTTGTTTGTTTTTATTTCAAACATGATTATCATATCTTCGTTATTATGACAATACTTTATATACATACACACATATTTCTATAACAAATTATCTGGCACCTTAGTACATTAAGAAATATAACTTATTAATTTTTGGCACGCCAGCAGAAAAAGGTTCGCCATCCCTGATGTCATTCGACTTCTGGATCCTTTTCATCATGCTTTCTTTTAGATGTTCCGGGAATTTCTTTCTGTAATGCCCACTACTCATGCAGTTGATTTTCTTGTTTTACAGGATGTGCTATGGAGATTTTGGTTTATTTCAGCCAGTCTACCATGGTTTGTATTAAATGGCTGGGTTTTAATTTTATCCAGCAAAGCAATTTTACTTGAAAGTGTAAATCCTTTTCTTGACATCTTGGCCAAGATTTAAAAATTTTAAATAACACTGTAAATGAATATCACTAGGGACAATAAGGGGTTGATAGACTCTTAAATTGATGCACACTTGCCAGACTCATGACGATAGAGAACTGATTTTCATCACACTACTGTTGCTGAATACAGTATTGTAATTTATTATTTATCAATGATGATATTTACTTATAATTTTACTAAAGAATGGTTGTTATGCATTATTTATCAACGATGATATTTATTTATAATTTTACTAAAGAATGGACATATTAGTGTGTCGACAATGTGTATGTAATAAAATGCGAAAAAACGACTTGCTCCATTGTGTTAGTCTGTATTGTCTTGTAGAAAGGTTTAACCTGAAAAATTACCAGTACAATAAAATTTTGTTATAATTTTTATATAAGGATTTTTTTAAGAAAGCACACAACAAGTATTAGTGTATGCAATGTTGCCATATTTTTGAAAAATCCCTAAAATATATCAAAAATTGAAAATTCCTTTTCTGCTACTGTACCAATTAAGCATTTAAATTATTTATTAGTTTGGTTTTCGTTCTTTGAGATTTGGCCCAATTAACCAGTGTCCCAATTAAGCGGATTTATTAGTTTGGTTTTCGTTCTTTGAGATTTGGCCCAATTAACCAGTGTCCCAATTAAGCGAATCCACTGTATTATATTTAAAAACAAACCAATTGCAATTAAAACTTTAGTTTATAATTTACTATAATCTCTAAATTTGTCTATCCTGAATAATCAAATCCCTGAGCAGCTTACTGATACTGTATTCTAATTGTAACTAGAATATAAAGGATTTTGGTAGAATGGCAAAATACATAATAGCATATATAGTACATACTATAAATACCATATATAAGAAAATAGTAATACAAGATATAGTAAAGTACAGTGACTACTATATACAGACTATATACTAGTATAAGATATTGGATGTTACTAATTACATCTTTTGTTATTTTGTTTAATTACTGAGTTATATAATAATTCTGAGCAAAATAAGAACTGTTCTTGAGCATTATCAAAACCATAAATGTGAGCAGATACTCTTTGATCATACCAAAATTTTTTATAAATATAATTTGTCTATGTCAGTACCAGTATTTAATATTTAGTTACTGCAGAGACAATGTTAGTTCACTCTGCTTATTCATGCTTGTAATTGGTTTAATGATGAGTTCTATACTCTCAAAAATGGTATCTCATAGCTATTATTCCTTTGTAAAATGATAGGTTCTTGTTTAATGTTGGGATTAGGTTCTTGAAAACCATGACTTTTTTAACTGAAACAATAGTAAATTGAAATCAAAATGCTCCTTGATCTAATGGTATAAGTCAGAGTTATGTTCCTAGATTCTTACATTAGAAGAAATATGAGCAGGGCTGCTGAGAGGGAGTGACATCCGAGACTTTAGTCACGGGCCTGGCATCGAAAAGGGCTGACTGTCACATAAGCCCTGATGTGTCACATAACACGTCCGATAGTTCACAGGCTGCCACAAGATCACACTGTCTACCACTCAAAGCAGTTGTGCCAGAATAAACTATTTTATATATAATAGTATTTTGATAGATAAAGGTTTTAAAATTTTTATTCCTCTCTCATTGAAGATTTTTAAAATTTTTGACCTGATCTTAGATGAAGCCAAAAATATTTGAAAACCTTCAATGAAAAATTTAAAAATTCTCTTATTTATTGTTTGTATTTTGTATGATATGTAATGTATCGAATTTTGAATTTATTGTACAGTGTACACTTTTTTAAATAAATGTTTAATGTTTTATATGATTTTTTTTTTTATTAAACAAAAGTGATGTACTTTTTTAAGTGGGGCCTAGATCATAGACTTGTCACAGGCCCGAAAATTTCTCTCGGCTGCCCTGGATATGAAGCATGATCAAATGAAACCCATTCAAGCTAATTTATTAATGTGAATGAAAATTTACATAGAAAATGTGATAGAAATAGAATTATGCTAAAATAAATACCGTATTACTTCGAATTTAAGCCGCACTTTTTATTCAAATTT